>CABFOW010007109.1:0-26474 GCA_902141385.1 Timema californicum | reverse complement strand
TCTAGGATGGGGCATGATGGGAAGCAGATGATTTATTGCGTCACCACACAGGGTAGCCAACTTATATGGAAATACATTACAGTGGGCTTTGTCTGTTTTTATTTATTTATTTATTATATATATCACTCTTTTTGAGGTGGTCCTTCTCTGCCAAATTTCTCAAAAATGGGTGCTTCTAGAAACTATTTGTAATTTGACACAAATCCATTTTTCAGCTTAATATTAAAAAATATCAGAGGCGAGTGAAATTAATCTAGAAAGAAGCGAGTGTATTCCAGTCGGGATTCATGGGAATGAAGTTTTTGAGGAGCATGCTAGTTGTCACTAGAAGAGATAGGATTAGGAATGACGAGGTAAAGTCTAAAGATGGGGTACATGAGATAGCAGAGGAAGCTAGGATGAGATGGTATGGACACATAATGAGGATGAAAGGGAAGAGGATTCCAAGAAGATTAATGGATATGAAGCATGTAAGGAAGAAACCGCAAGGAAGAGATGGGAGGAACAGATAGCAGCAAGTGTGCAAGTGAGAGGGAGATGGAGGCATTTTACTAAACAGACCCAGGCACAGTCTGGAAACAGTTCATGATGATGATTTAAAACATTCTGACCTAATCTTTTTACACCTTTTCTTGGTGTATGGTAAGTTTTTCGTTTATTGCAATGATCACATATTTTCGAAAAATCTTAAGCTACCAAACATTAACATTCTTATGAGATCTTTTTTTACTAGTATTTAATACTTTAGGTATTATTTGTGGTCCCGTGTAGTATTAAACAGAATCTTTACAACTATCTCATATTATTATAGACATATTTAGTCAATCCATTTTGTTAACATCGAAAAACCAAATCATTCACTAGGTCCATAGTTATTCAAGTATTTGAATTCCCTGACATGTCCCTGTTTTCCCTGACGTCAAAGAATTTATGTGATTTTTTCAAAGTTTCCCTGGTCTGTAGCTACCGTAACATTGCACGTTGGTCCATCATAAGGTCCCCAGACCACATAAAATCATGGATAAGGCCGCATGCGGCTTGTGAATTTGACATGCCAGCTATAGCAACATGTTGATACTTTTTAAAGCAAAACATCTCAATGCTCTGGTAGGCAGGTCCCTTAAATGTATTAGTTTTCATTTAAAGAATAAAAATAAATTATAAAAAAATGTGCAAGCAGTGATCAACTTGTCCATTAATATTAGATATAAAATAACCTCTTGACTCCTTACTTGCCTGAAAAGCCAACTTTCAGCCAGGCCAATTGCACAAATATTACTTTTCTCTGAAAGGGTTTTTACTCTCTCCCCAGTTGAATAATTGTGCATCTCCTTAAAATGTATCCTCATCATTAAAATATGTTGCAGATTTAGCAAACTGGCAGTACTTTATAGCATTAAAAAAAACTATATCAAGTTTTTTGATTTAAAGCAGGCCTTCTTAAACTGTGGGTCGTGACCTGGAAAAAAATTTGGCAAATGTATAAGGTTTCTGAATACGCAAACAGCAAAAATTAATTCCAAATCAAACATAAAATGAATCCGAGGTTTTTCTAGCAGCTTTAGGGACACAGGTAAAAACTTGAGTTTTCTAAAAAAAATTGTTAAATTAATTTTTGCTTTGGACTAGGATTAGGAGAGAATTTACAACAATTTCTGAAATGGCCCTAACCATACTTTTACCATTTTATACCATGTGTCCATGCAAAACAACGTTCTCAACATTGGCAATGACAAAATCTAAATATAGATCAACTCTTAAAAACGTTGATGGTGCACTACATTCTGCAGTATCTAATATTCAGCCAAGATTTAATTCTTTATGTAAAAATAAACAATCACATCCACATTTGCTTTTGTCTTTAATAAATAATAAAATAATATATATACCAAGGAATAGTTTTAAAATAAATCTCTTTGTGATTTATTATCAGTAAAGGTTTGATTTGGATACCTATATACCCGGGGTCGCGTACAAATTTCTAGGGCAAAAAGGGGTCATGAGTGCAAAAAGTTTAAGAAGCCCTGATTTAAAGGCACACTAATATTGATACACTGAGTTGGTGGATAAAATTCTCCCTTATTAGGGGTTAGTCTGTTTTGTCCTGGTTACATAGTGGCTCTTCTTGATGCAATGTATTCAAAAAGCCATCATTGTTTGTAGGTTTCCTCTGGCGGTAGTCAGAATTCAGTATTCTCAAAAACAATACTATGTTCATAACCATAATCACAGGCATTGCTGCAAACAGAATGAAAATGACTTAACAAATTACAAATATTATATGAGACCCTCTTCGGTGGCAACATGGTCTAATGCGCTACTCCCGCAGTAGACTAGATTGCCAATGGCAGGGAGATTGAGGTTCAAATCTCAGTCAGGTGTACCGAGGGTGGTTTTTACAAAGTGACCTTCCCCTATACCTCCAAGCCACATAAATGCGAGTCCACCGCATGTAAATAGAGCCTTCCTAATCCATAAAAGCATTAGTGTAAATGGTATATAAGTGTATAGCCCAAACGGGTAGTAAGACGCTGTGCTAAAGACATGAATTGTGTTAAGATGGAGAAGGGGTGGACAAAGTGGTTCCAAATAAGAAATTGCGGGAAGCGTGGGAGTGCTCTTTCGTAACTACACTTTGTAATGGTAATGGAAATGGTCATAAATAAACATGTAGGGAAGAATGAAAGCCATAATGATGACTTGACGGTATGAGGGGAGAAGGGAGTTAAAAAGAGTGTGGAATAAAATTTAGCACATGGCGAAGAGTGAAGTGGTGGCAAAGCCAAGTAAGAGGATAAGAAGTACAGTATGTAGGGCAATAAAGTTGGATGGAGTAGAGCTGAGAAAGGTACAGACAGTAGAGTAGGTATCTTGGAAGCACCAATTGTGGCGAAGGGCCGAAGTATAGAGGATATATTAAGAAGAGAGCATCAGGAGGAGTTGTTCTATAGGTGTGTAAAAACAGATCTGCGTTGGTGAAGAGAAGTGCCCTTAAAGTGTAACAAGTAGGGTGTATTTTGTAACCCTTGTCACATTTGCAGCTGAAGCATGGACATTGGATGTAAGAGAGACAAAGAAAGTGAAGGCCATAAGAATGAAGTTTGTGAGGAGCATGTTAGATGTTGCAAAGAAAACCATAATTGGATTAGGAATGAGGTTATCCAGGAAAGAGTGGGGTACAAGGAGTATATGAAATAGCAGAGTAAGCAAGACTGAGATGATATTTATATGTAGCCTAATGAGAATGAAAAATGAGAGAATAGCAAAGATAAGTATGTAAGAAAAATACAGTAAGGAAGACCAAGAAAGAAATGAGTGGAGCAGGTAACAAGTGTGTGAGGGAGAGGAGAAAAATGATGGAAGGAAAGAGAAAGATGAAGGTAGTTTACTAAACCAACTAGGCCACAGCTTGAAAACAATTATTTGTTTATTTATTTAGCACCGCGTCTTACTACCCGTTCAGGTTATACTTTCTGGAAACAAATGAAGACTATAATGATGATGAGTCTAAGATATTAAGATAATATGTTCATATTTTTATCAGAACTTACCATAGCTATTATTCAACTTCTAATATGGAGAACTACTTACATGCACTGCCAATTGCAAACGCTGTGACAGTCAACTCATCTCTATGTAAGACCAGCCATCTGGTCATCCAGCCCAGCGTGGTAATACGAAACACTATGAAAGTTCCTGCAAATTAAGTTAAAATATGACAGAAATACAAAATTTGTTGCCTCCTAAAGCCCATAATGTCAAATGTTTCATCAAATCACTTTCATAAATCAATAAACAAGAAGCCTCAATATTAAATTCTTGTGAAATATATACAAAACTTTTTAGTTTTTATTTGATATGAGTATAGCAGGCAAGAAGGAGTAGTATGTATTTTAATGCTAGAGGGAGCATCAAAAAGGGGGAAGAGGGAGGACATAATTGAGAAACTAGTGCCTTAAGAATTAAAACTTAAACGTAATTTGTGATATTTTAAATCCTAATTTTTTACAAGAAATAAAAACGTTGGTAAATACATTTTTCCAGTGATCTGGCATGTGGAGAGCACATAGCTTATTGTTCCATGCAAGCTTGTTAAGATACAAACCTGTTGTGAGTGACTCTTATACTATCAAAGTTATTTAAGTTCAGCTTGTAAGATTACCATTATTTTTGGCCTTTGGAAATGAAGGTGGAAGGTGGGAGGTGGGTGGGTCAAGAAGTAGCTGGCAAAGATCAAACATTTATGAGTAAGATGCTTCAGGGCCGTTTGCAAGAGCGAGCCTGGGTGGATGTTTAGTGGGTGCTAAGTGAATGCTCAGTTAGTAGTGGTGTTGATTTTCTTGTTAAAACATGTGCAGATGTTTATTCCAAGAAATGATGTCATAAGAGAAGTACTAGTCTAGTGTAGTCTAGTCTAGATCAAACTTTGTGGGTACTCAGTGTCTATTCATACCAACATGCTGCTTACACTAGTGGCCCACTGAGTATATAGTCAGGCTCGTGTTTGCATACTACCCTCAGTGTGGTTTGTGAGCCAGACAGGAAAGAAACCCAGACAGTGTAAAGATTAAAGATGTGTTAAATTATAGAATCATTATGGGGTTTCACACCTAAAAAAACATTTAAGGGGTTTCAAACAATGATAACATTTAAAGAGTTTCAAAATTACATTTAAGAGGTATCACGCCTAAATAGAATTTAAGAAGAGTCAAACCCAGATAATTTTAAAGGAGTTTCAAACTTACTTCAATTAATTGTCTACAAATGTTAATCAATCTCATAAGTTTAATATAATTATTTATTTGTTGCTACTCACAAAATATTTATTTTTAAACTAATTTTATCATTTGTTACTATTTTAGTACATTTATTGTTCTAAATAAAATAAAATTAACTATATTATTTGTATTATTTGGTATTCATTCAAAATTTTGCTGTTCGCACACCCCTAATTTAGCAGACTAATTTTTAAGTCTCTGTGGTTCTTTCATGTTTTCTAGCAGGTCAAGTGTAATAAAGCATTCATCAAAACTACCCAAAATTGTCATAAAAACTGTTAGTTACCTATGGTGAGAAGACTGTTGAGCCGGTATAAAATGTGTGACTTCCTGAGGCTCTGAATCAACATGAGCTGTCGAATATGCAAAAAGATACTGTTTACTTCCACCAGGAGCGCCATGAGTCCATACCCCAGGTAATAACGAGTCATCACTGACAGACCGAAACAAATTATTACCTGCACAAAACAAACAATGAGTTTTTCCTCGATATATCTAGACTTACCACTAACATAACAAATCAAAACACAGGCAGTTTGTGAGTAAGTAGGCCTATTTTCCCTGCTTTCAGATTTTCTTTTTTCTTAAGTGTTTGTCTGCATTTAGTGATAGAAACAATGTTAAAGAAGGTACTGGTAAAAGTGTTTATTAGGGCCAATGAGCCCTCTCACAAATAAAAAACAATATAATGTGAGATTGAAATAAAAGTACTGCTACTTATCTAAAAATGCATTATGAGTGGTATATATTCATTTTTTCTTCCAAACAAAGTGAATGTATTCAATATTATAAAGACAAAAAGTGACCAATAATTTTCTCCCAAATGCACTTTGACTCAGGATCCAAAGTAGTGGAATTTGTTATTGTTTATAAATTAACAAAGGTGCAGAAAATAACTATCATATTTTTATTTCAAACATTTAATTTTATAATAATTATGTTGTGGACAACAGCTAAAACAACATTTGGTTTTTGGTTTTTCAATCATAATGCAGTGTGGCTTATTGTCAATTTTAGTTGTGTATAACTTAACTTATATACTAATTAAATAACATATAATGAGCAAGTTGCACAGCAGCTTTTAACCAAAGAGAGAATAAGAAAACTTCAGTGAAAATCAGCCGAGTATTATCACCCTCAATGCAACAGAACACAAGAGCCGAGCATGCTGACAATGAAACATTGAGCCAACTTTGTCACTCTGCTTTAATGTCCTTCTACCTCTAGATACTTGGATGGATCAAATATTGGGTGGGTTTTATAGTCTTAATGTGATGCAGAAACATCCTAGTTCATGGGGGTTCAAATTTACTGTAGATAGGGTAATCCCCTCCCACAAGCCTGCGTAGCATCTTCAAATGAAACTCTAACTGCCAATGGCTTGCAATGCTATCCCTTTAATCAGGAGATAGCAACTCAGTTCATGGATGTAGGAATTAGATTACTGAATTAAAGGAATTTAAATGAAAATTATGATTTTCTAAGGAGTGCCATCAATTTGTACAATAAAAATATCTTTGTTAGTTTTTTTAACTAAATAAACTATTTAAAATTTATTTTTTAATTTCCTAAATTTCCAGAAATATAATGCCACCAACACTTTTTGTTGTTTGGAAGTAACTTTACCTGTGTGTTCAGTTTTTTTTCTCTCTCTAATAAATATGTGAATATATTGAAATAGTTTTATTTTAATTTACTTACTCTCACAATCACTATTATAATTTTCTTAATCCCAAGTCTGTGCTTGCATGTTCTAATAGACCATATTGCTAGTGACAGGGTATGGGGTTCTTATTCTGGCGTATTAAAGGGTTTTTTTTCCCACCATCCCACCAAACAATTGAGTCCACTCCCCTACCCTATTTGTGTAAATATATAGGGCCTACATTGCCTGCATAGATAGTGAGGTTCAGTGCACAGAAAAAATATCTGGAATCTTGATTGTCCCCTTCTAAAAAAATATTGGATATGGTCATGAATCGTATTCACGTCCTGTATCTAGAACTCACCACTACATGGTGGACCATGAGCTCATAGCTACTCCTCTTCCTGTGGTTTATCATCATGTCCATCAGGTCATACACAAAGTAACCTGAAAACAAGTTATAAAATAATTAACCCTAGCTGTGGCAAGATATATGCCAAATAAATAAACCTGGTTACCTTTTTACACAATTATGACCAAAAATGTCCATGATTGTTTTATAAATTTAAATAGGAAAGCGATATATCAAGTTGTATTCTATAAATCTTTCTTGTTGGTATCCAGCAAGGATCACACTTTTCCTGCACTCAAATGAAATACAATTTCTTTGTCTCTTTCAATCTTGACATATTTTGAATAGAGTGAATGTACAATTAAAAGACTTCTAACAATCATATAGAGAAAGTATTACAAGGGTGCTATCATCCAAAAATTTGACCTCAAAATGATGATGATGAATCTATACTTTTATGAGCTCTTGAACCTGAAAATAAAAGTGGGTTTTACATATCTGTTCATTTGTACTTGGGACTACAATTGAAATGATTTGATGGGCTTCGTTCAAACTCGATATCTAGATGTTATATTACCTTGAGGAAAAATCATTATAATTATAGCGATAAGGAACTATACATTCAAATTTTAGTTGGGTATTCTGAGGTTGGTTTTCCTAAATAATTTCCCACTTCCCTTATACACAAATGCACATACATTTCCTATAAACTGTAACTTCTCCATCTATGTCACATTATCATAACTAATATATATGTGTATAGCCCAAACAAGTAATTAAATTCATTATAAACATAATTCTAGTTCCAAAATTAATTATAGTATTGTTGATTGATTTTTTTTAAATTTGACACATTTAAAAGAAAGTAGATTTAAACAATTTTACTCATAATTTTAATCTGGAAAGTATTTTACATGATAAATAACACTGTATACTTGTGTGTTTTTAAAAAATAATAATAATATTTAGCACCGCGTCTTACTACCCATTCGGGTTATACTTTTTTTTAAAGAAAAAATAATTTGAGATAGTAGCCATCATATAGAGCATATATATATATATATATATCATTTATTTTTATTTGTTTTTCAGCGAAAACATTTCAAAATTAAATCTATAAAGTTTTTTTTGACAAAAAAAACTCGCTTAGGAAACAGGGTATCGGTCAGCCATTTTGCTTTAAAAAAAAAGCCCGGAATGCACCAATCTGAGTTTGAGAATATGTGGCACACCTAAAACAAACCCCTGAACTAAATTTATCATTTTTATAAGGCTGCAACCTCAAATAAATATAAGGCTGAAATAAAAAAGTCTACAACCACATCTATCCTTATTATTTTTAAACAAACTTGCAATAAATTAATATTCTTCTTTTATCTTGTTAGAAAAAATTTTTGGACGCCATAAAAAGATCGGCATGAAGTAAAAAATAAACGGTTCATTGCAACTGAATACAAAACCACACAAAACATACAAGTTGTATCTAAATAGTGCCATTTTTAAAACAAACATTTATTTATTATTATGGTTCCTTCTTTAATAACCTTCTACATTCAAATGAACTAAGATTTAAATTAATATTGATAAAATAATTCATTTAAAACATTACATTATATTTTCAATGATATTTTGGTATGGCATAGAAATTGACATGCATAGTAATTTTGAGCCACATATCTGCTGATCGAGTTTGTAAATATTTAGATTCCTGTGTGATTTTGCTGAGTTTTATCTTAACCCTTTTAGTGCCACGAGTCGATCTGATCGGCTCCGCATACTATCGCTAAAAGTGTCACAACCCGATCTGATCGGCTCCACCTACTGCCGTTAAAAGTGCCAGAGTTGATTAGGTCAGCTCTCTAGATTTGACCTAGTTCTCGCTTTAGCTAAAAGAAAGTGTAGTGTTGTCATATATCACTGGAAAGAGAATATTTTCCTCATTTATTTTATATAAGCTGGAAAGAAAAAATAAACCATAAATTGTTGTTATTGGAACTGGGAGTTTAGTACATTTACAATGGGAGGGTCACATACTCAATGTGCTAAGTGCAACACCAGTTTACATATGAGTTGCATGGAAAAATATAGGCTTGGCTCACATTCATACTTATGTAAATAGTTTTGTAAACAGTTTTCAAATGTACAGGTTAAAGTGTTCTGAGTTAAGAAAAATATATTTAGGTTTTCATATTATGTCGTGTGAATGAAAAGATTTCTTTACCTATGTAAGTAAATAGGCAATGACTTTAAAAATATATATTTTTAAAAACTATGAAATTATTTTTTATAATTATATTATAGATATAATTTTTTTTCAGCGTGTCCAGGTGTCATTTTCCAATTTTCAAAATATGATATTTGTGTGGAGTGATCCCTCACTCACTAAATGCATACATAATAGCTTCGGCTATTTAATTCATTGTAAAAGGTATTTTGAAAAAATGCATTCATTATGTGCAAAATAAAAATTCCTGTAATTACTATATATATAATAATTTATATTCAAAAAGTGTATAACCCAAACGGGTAGTAAGACGCGGTGCTAAATATTATTATTATTATTATTATATTCAAAACTTTATTTTCTTGTATAAAAATAAATGCACAACAAAATATTATTATTATTATTATGTAATGTATTGATTTGGATTAATCTAAATTATGTAAAAAGTCATGGATGAAGTTAATTTTTCTTTAAAGTAATATAGGTAGAGTATCCTTTTAAGATTAATCCATGAACAAACATGCGTTTCTAAGAATGAGCTGAAAAGGATCTCACCCTAAAATATATTTTTTATACAATCTTTCTTGTTAAAATATCTACTGCGTAAATTCTTGTTAAAGGGAGCAACTTCATAGTATTTGGCAGAAGACAACATTTATCTATACCAATAAGAAGCTAGCCTTCCCAAAACCTGTCGCCAGGACTCTTTCTATTGGTTAGTTTTTACACTTTTGAAAAGGGGAGTGAAATGCAAGGAGTATGTCATATATAAACCATTGTGCGTATGTTTATGGCATGAGGAGGACGATCTCCGGGACCACGCTCACACACAAGTCAGTCACAGTCTAACACATTATAAAATAAATCACATCAATATCACAAGTGTGCAGTGGTATAAAACATTTAATTTNCAAGTAATTTACTGGTGTAATTAAAATAAACCGTGTGTGAAATAACAGCCATCAACATTTCTCTTTCTTTAATAATATTAATACTGATTTAATTAGTGCTCAAACACGGGGCTATAGACAGCTGATTAAACGGTATTTTTTTCCGCAGTGATGATAGGCGCTCGATAACGGAGCTTTATACAACCTAAAAAGACATCACATTATTTTATATCAAGGAATTAATCCGTTGTGTATCAATCGACGCCCGAAGCGGGGCGATTGATCACATAGTATTACAATCGACGCCCGAAAGAGAGGCGCGATAAACAGATATTATTACAATTGACGCCCAAAGCGCGGCGTTTTTATCCGATAGTATTACAATTATTATCATCATCATCATCACCGCGTCTTACTGGCCGTTCGGGTTAATCACACTTACGCTAATGTGTAATGGTAGGGTGATTGTGAGATGAAATGGAGGACCAACAGTTTAACGTGGAATCCGAACCACAATGGAGGCCTGGCATTCCCCACATTCACAAGTTGTGATTAATACATGTCTTGTCAGAAGTGAGGGAAGGGTTTGGCAATCAGATAAATCTGTGTCGGGATCGAGGATTGAACCCCAGAACAGAAGTCCAACACCTTACCCCTAGACCGCTAGGTCACCCATAACAAAATAATATTGAAATTCAAAAATTAAATAATTTTATTCAAATTGTATTAATTTATTATTAAAGAACAGTACATACAGATTAAAATGATAGAAAGGTCAAAATAATCTCTTCATAAATAAAGTTTTGGCAAATTTTCTTGCAAAGCCTTACGAAAATGAGGAAATATCTGTGGCATTCTTCACATACAAAACCTAACAGGCCTCTGGCATTCTTCGCACGCGAATTTTGGAATAGGCGTGACACTAAACGTGTTAAATGAATATCCAGTATCCATACAAACTTTTGAAATTTTGTTAAATATGAGTATTACATATCTGATTCAGTCTTATTAAGTGTGTAGGAATAATAATAAAATAAACATATTTTATAATAAAATATATTTTTTTATCCTCTATTTAAAAGGTACTATCTACAAATAATCTAAGGATAGATTAATTTAGAAAATTTGTTCTGAACATATAATATACTTTTATGATAAAATATGTATGCTTGTATTGTAACAATTATTTTTATTATTTCCTAATTTATTTTAAATAACCTAAATAATAGAATTGAATTTTTACCTTTAATTTAATGCTGTGCAAATTACTCCCTATACAAAATATCTGCAACTAAACTAATGAATCTAAGCTTACAGAAAGAGAATCAATTTTAAGCATGTGTAGTGTGTACCACCCCTCTCCCCCTCCAACAATGAGAAAGTGATTCCTTGTATTATGTTTCTTCTCATCTCTCCCCCCAACAACAAATCCTAATACTACTAGGAAAACTGTTTAGAGTGCACACATTAATATTTTATTTTACATTAATTGATTAATTAATTAATCAATCAATCAACTTTTAATTGAAATTGACGGTGACCCGGAGGTTTAGGGGTAAGGTGTCAGACTTCTGTACTTGGGTCCGGGGTTCAATCCTTGGTCCCGGCACAGATTTATCTGATTATCAAACCTTTCCTTCACCTCTGACAAGATATGTGTATTAATCACAACTTGTGAATGTGGGGAATGCCAGGCCTCTACCATGGCTATTGAAATTCCACACCATACCCCGCACAAGCATCTCTTGGAACTTCACCTTTACTAGCTGGATTATTCCCTGGTCCAGGAGATCAAGCATGCTGATGGTATTCTTTGGCAGAAACACCAGCGTGATGTTCCTGAATTTGTCGAGAGCAGGATGTGCGGGGCAATTGTCGACGAAGAGCACAACTTTTTTATTTGCAGTGTCCATCTTCGAATCAAAGCCTTGAAGCCACCTCGTGAACACACCCGAGGTCATCTATGCCTTTTTATTAAAATCAAAGTCAAAAGGCAAGATGTTTCCCTTGAAACGCCGGGGTTTCTTGAACTTCCAGATCATGAAGGGCTTCAACTTATCACCGCCATCCATATTGCAGCACAGAAGGATGGTGAGGTGCTCCTTGCTCCTTTTCGCACCCTTGCACTTATCCCCTTTCGCAGCAAGTGTTATCTAGCATGAGGTTGTAGAAGATCCCCAGCTCGTTGGTGCTGTATACATCTTGAGGCTGATAGCCCCTAAGGATGTTTCAGAGCAAGGGCATCCTCACCGGTGTTGGTCGACCGATGCACTCTCACCAATGACCTTGAGGTTGGATATTCTGTGGCGCACTTTGAAACGCTCTAGCCACCCATTTGAACACTTAAAAGTTTTCTATACCCAACCTCAAGGCAAATTCATTGGCCTTCCTCTGCATCATCGGTACGTTTATAAGCATGTTTTGCGCTCTATGCGGACTGAACCACTCCAGCATAGCCTGCTCTCGTGTGTCGCACCCTTAACATTTTTTGCCTTTACGGTGTGGCTTTCCTTCTACACTACATTCAGAATTTCTTCTCTCATTTTGAGAATCGAGAAAATTGTTGACTTTGGGATGCCATGCCGCTGCACAATCTCTATCTTCGTAATCTTCTTCTCATCTACTTCCTGGATGATCTCATGCGTCTTCATTAGCGTCAAAACAAGAAAGTCCTCTTTCCACTCATTTAGTCGAAATTATAAGCTTGTATTAAATAAAAAAAACAGTGTGGGTCATCAAAAATCATTTACAAAATCAAACCAAAAATGTAACCAAATTGATAATCTTAACAACAATGGCAAAAACAAGCCTAGCAGGTGATGTAGCAGCAGTCACGCCTGGGAAATCATTGTTTTGCTTGTGGGAGGGGGGTGGACAGAGTCAAGTGCTATTAGCTGGCATTGATGGGGTGGTGTCTATTTTTATACTTGACACACCTCAGTTACTAGTAATACAGCCCTCACAAAGATAATCATAGCGCAGCGACCTAAATAAGTGGAACAAACACATTTTATGACAGATTTCTTTAAAAGGTTTGACCTTTTTTCCCACACTTTTCACGGTTGGCCAAATAAGAGTCGTTACTTGGAGAGGGATGCTATTCTCGGGGTCATAGAATCGAGAGTTGACTGTAGTGTCAAATAGTACCTATTTGAGCCACTAAACTCTACAAACTATACAAGTACTAAGAAAATTGTCTAGATACCAGCATCTATGCAAAAACATCATACAACAAATCAAACACAGATTTAACAGCTCTTTCATTTTAACTTGATCTGTGGTGTGTACTTCCTAGATAATATATAAAAACACTAATGGAAAACAAACAGATTAAGCCTTGGTATCAATCAAGAGTGTCTAGCAAACTAATATTTATTTTTTTATCAATTACTGGTAATGTTAATATGGTACATATTTTTTCAGAAAATATTAGACAAAATATTTTGTTCTGTATTGTCCTGAGTGTTAAACACATGCATAGTTTTGTAGTAATTTATTCTAAGAGAAGGAGTTTCAAACCTAACTCATTTTCTTTGAGTCGTTTTCAATCCTACTTTCAGATGAATGCTGATCAATTTGCTTAAAATTGACCATGCTTCATATGCTCATCTTTGCTCATAGCCACTACTGCCTACTACAATTTTTGCAAGTGGATTTAATTCAGTCACATTATCTATTATTTGCAATATAAATATTTAACTAAAATGCTTTAAAAGCTTGTTTGCACTATTAGAACACAATGTTCTCAAAATTAGAATAGAACTTAAAAAAAGCAAAGGGTGTAAAGAGCAAAAAAAAAGTTGCACTACCAACACTGGTTTGTCAGTGACAAAGAGTGAGCTTTGGATTTGAGTCGGGTGTACTGAAGTGGGTTTTTACTAAATAGTTTCCATCTCTTCTTCCACATAAATGTGGGTACATTTACTCAAATCCTAACTTTCTCATTCATATTCCATTATTGTAATTAATGTATGTGTATAGCTCAAATGGGTACATACATACGTGTGTGTGTGTGTGTGTGTGTGTGTACACACACACCTAAAAGGACCAAAATGTTTACGGTGTTTTTTATAAATTCGGGTAGTTTCTATAAGACAAAACAAATTAACACAACCAGTGTATTTATTACACTCCCATGAAGGCACTAAAGTGTTAAAAGAGTTTATTAGATCATATAAGATTATGTAAGCATGAACAGGACAATTATTTTATCTTACTAAGGTATTACAATTTAAGAAAATACCTTTCATATTACAATATAAAAAATGTGTATGTGAATTATTAGTAGACCTATTTATATGTAATAATTAATGGTATGATTTGAGATAAAAAGACAATTGTCAGTGAAACTATAGTTATATAACATTAATGGGCTACAGAAGACATTTAGGCTAATGAACTTATCAACCTTAGTTATAATAAATATACCCACGAGCAATTGAACCAGGAGGGCTTGTGGGCTTCCCCCTTTCTCTCACAACTTCTTCCTTTCCTCTGCACCCCTTTCCCAAAAAAAGGCTTGTCTGAGGGACAATTCTTAGATTAAGATCAAAGCAGTTTTCAGTCAAATGGTTTTGCACATGTGTTAGGATGCCAATGTCACCGGCATTCAACTTCAAAAGGCCCAACTTTATTTCTTAAGGCACTAAGACAAGTTTATCAGCACTATTTCAGCCAAAAAATTGAAAGGGTCCCTACACCCTTGCAGCTATCGGTGGTACCTCAGATATACTTTAGGTCTAGCTACATAACTCCAATAATATTTTGTTTTTGACATTGTTTATGGCTAGCTTTTAATTTAATATAAAAACATTAGCTATGAGAAGCCCAAAATATGTTCTTGTGGAGCCCAGAAGATTTATATTCCTGATCGGAATAAAAGTATTAATTTTTAAATGTGATTTGTATGATATTCAAATTAAACTGTATTACAAATTTTAAATCAGGTCTAGGCCTTTTGCATTTGGATAGTTTTGAACAGTCTTATTTTTTATTGTTGATTTAATGCTGTGCTCTCTAGATTGACAGTTCTAAAAAAACATTGTCAAGGACTTCCACTGTGTTTATATAGTTGTATTTACAATTTTAAAATATATATTCAAACTTTAAAACCAAGCAGAAACTTCAGAGAAACTACAGTTAAGAAATAACAAGAACCAGAGTGAAAACTAAGTCACTTGTAAAATCATTTTAACACAGAAGCACTGTAAAATAGCATGTCTTTTGACATTTATAATACTTGGCAACAGCACAGTCAACCTTCTAATCACCTTTGTATGGGAAATCTGGATGTGATAGGTCTACTTACCTACTGTTTTTCTCTGTGCCTTACTAATGTACTCATCTGGGGTGTGTGCAAACTTACCTAATGATAGCGCCATCACACCATGGGCTGATGTAGTGTACATTGAGATCAGATCTTCTCGAATTTCCGGGCTCTGCCAAAAACTGTTAAAAACAATGCCATTTCGTGAGAAGTGTTTGCTATGAGTAAATAAAGGATTTATAAGTTCAACCTACATGAGTGGTCATTGTCACTGATGTGTATTTGACTGAGCGATAGTGTGGTTCCAATCACCCTAAAAAAATATAGTAATGAGGTACAAGCCTTAAATTGCGTAAGGTTTTTTTAATCAGTGTTTATAGTGAGACAAAGCTTAGAAAAAACTTTTTTTTTTACCAGAAAATAAATTTATTAATTATTAAATAAAATTTATTTTTCATCTACTTATGATGTGTTGTACCTAATTTTACTTCAATTAAAGTAATCTGAAATTTCATATCACTCATTTTATTACCAATCCATTTGTCTGAAAATAGCTAAACAATTAAAATTTAATTCAATTTACCAAATCATAAAAAGTTACATACGATAAAGGAGGTGGAGGAGGGTGACAGAAAATTTTACAATCGCTTAGGTGGGGGTAAGGGGCCAGGGTCAAAAATAATGGAAAAAAAGCCTCACATAATTTAAGGATGGGGCCTAATGTAGTATACTATCTTATAGATGAAACCAGTGTTACCAAACTGTGTGATTTGAATACTATATATTCCCCACCTGTACATTCATATGCTATACTATTGGGATATTATGCAAGACTGAATGTTGTCAAGTCTCATGCTTTATAATCTAAATTTTAGATGATGATAACCCTACTTCCTAACTAACCCCCTATTAAGAAACTTTGATTTTGATTCAAATGGGATGAAATACGGTAACTGTTTGTGTGGTTCAATTGCAAACCTATGTACTGGTGTTGCCACTTGTGCATTAAGCACCCTTACATATAATCTAAGAAATAAATGTATTCTGCCAGGCAAAATACAATTCATTTCAAGTGTACGTGTTACTGCTTGAGTGTTGGCAACTCTGGATGAAACTATTATCATCAAGTTCCAGATAGTGATTAGCTTGACAAAAAACTGATATAAATAGAGTTTCAAAGTTATTTTATAAATAGTCTACAAGTTTGTTACTGGTATATAGTCTAATAATGTGTGTCTGGATTTTTAAAAGTACAGTACCAGTAGTTTTGGATACTTATCAGGAATTTGAGTTCTAAATTAACAATACTAGCCCTACTTAACAGTTGGATTGCACTTTTTATTTAAAATGCATTCTTTGTATTGTAATTTGTGAGAGATTCTGAGATAGTTGAAGTAACATGTCATTTTAACAGATCGGATGTCTGGCCTAATTAAACGCACAACACCTCCAGTCCAGGGAGGTATTATCAGTCCTAAAAATTATGTATGATGCCAGTTTCCCACATGCATTAAGCCTTAAAGGAAGATAGTATCCAACATATTGAACCAAAATATCAACATTTTATGATTCTTCTGTCAAGTGTATCCATTAAAACTGAAAACCTCTAAAAACTTCAATCTGACCTATGAAATATCTCTAGACAGTGTCATTTTTAAAACAACCAATTATTTATTGGTAGAACTACATATATTAAATTATGTAATTACATACCCAGCTAACTTAACCTAAAATTTATAACCTGCCATAAAGAAAATTTAATTAAAATTTCAATTAGTATTTATATAATGAACCATTCAAAACCTTTCAAAATAATATTTAGATGGCATGGATAGAAACACACAGTTACCTAATAGGACCGGAGATTACAATAACATATAATGTTTATAAATATTTACATTTCTGTGTATTTTAGGAAATTTAGTTTGGATTGTATGGCTTACAAACTTTATTAATGTGGTATTATTTTGTATTTATTTATTTGAGATATTTAACATGCACTTTCTTAACTGACTGATTATATCAGCATAAGAGAATTTATATGATCGAGGGTGATCTGGCGGTCTAGGGGTAAGGTGTCAGACTTCTGTGCTGGGGATCCGAGGTTCAATCCTCGGTCCCAGCACAGATTTATCTGATTCCCAAACCCTTCCTTCACCTCTGAAAAGATGTTTATTAATCACAACTTGTGAAGGTGTGGAGTGCTGGGCCTCCACCATGGTAAGAATCCCACATTAAACTGTAGGTCTTCCATTTCATCTCACAATCTTACTACCCAGTCAGGTAGTAAGACGTGGTGCTAATAATAATATATGAGCGAGAGTGAAACGGCCTATTAATTTTGCTGGAAAGGTATTTTCACATACCTTCCAGGGTTCTCTTACATGTCACAATCGACATCAGACCGACGGCCTTACTTACCCGCCAAAGGAAGTTGTGCTACAGATTTTTATCGCTCAAGAAAAATAAATCGATTCCAGCTGGGTTTGAACCCATCCATGATTATCAGGTCCTGAGGCGAGCACTTTAGCCCAAGACCACTGAGGTCAACAAATATAGTTGTCTAGTAATCGATTATCTGTCTTATATCGTGTGTAAGAGAATAATAAAAGAGACTATTTGCAGATGACACAACATTGATTAATTTTGTAACTAATCCGGCAATCATTATTGAAACAGTAATGCATAGTTGAACTCGCCCATTAGTTAAACATTAGGCCTAATAATGTACATGCAACCCTAAAAAGACCCAATCAATTAACATTACCTCCTAAAAATTCTTCTACTAATGACATAGTTTTATTTAATGACACCAAACTAAATAAAGTATAGGTTATTAAATATTTTAGATCATAAGTAACTTACATTGATATATGTGGAATGAACATATTAACCACATAAGTTAAAGAGTAAGATTATACCATTTATTGGTAGGCCTATATTATCGAGAATAGAATTAATTATTGCCTTCCCTGGAAGAATTTCAAACAACTTTACTTTGTACACTTTACTTTTTATATTCACAGTCAATTTGGTATATGTTATATAGCAGTGCACCAACTTCAGAGAAAGAGAACAAGAATGATGCATAGGCACCTTATCATATTTAGAATACTTCTCCTGTAAGAACATAGAGTTTAATTTTATTCACATGGTGATACCAGCATTTCTTGAATATCTGGCAAGGGTGTCCTGGAATTTAATGACAACTTTTTGTTTACTTTTAAATAGTTTCTCATTTAATGCCACTATGATCATGACAGATATTAAACAACTGTTGATATCACCATGTAAAATTAAACTATGTTTCTACCAGAGCAATATTTGATTTATTTTATCCAAAAAAAATGTTGCCATAAAAACTGTAAAAACACTGGCCCTTTCTCACATATCCTTCCATCCCACCTTAAGACACCAAATCGTTAAAAATGTAATGCTAAGCTTATTATTAATTATACTCACAAGAAAATGACGAATACAATGATAGGCTAATATGCCTATAATTATAATGCAACTTATTTGGAATTATTTTATTTTTACAACAGTTAGACAAATCAATAAAACCCAAGTCCAAACGTAAACATATTAAACCAACCTGTCATTTGACCCATGATCCCTTATGATAAATATATCATCTTATACTATCAAAGTCAAATCATTTATTATGTGAATATTAATAAAGATTCAGCTCTAATTTATTAGTGAATGGAACGATTGCAAGTTTAGCAGAAGGTTCAGTCCAACTATGTTGGAATGGAACCTTAGAGCAATTTCATTTGTAACGGATGTTACATTTTATCTAATAAAGTTAATTATTTCATTGCAAACAATTAAGTTATGACCATTCAATTAGGATTATTAAATACTTCTACATCAAACTGCCTTGCTCCAAAAAATTGAATGCAATAGTTGTGTATGGAATTAGAGAAATTGCTGATTCAGAAGTGTAACAAATGTTACTTTCAGGGGAACAGGTAAGGGTAAAATGAATATTCCTTTTAATATTTCAGTCCCTAAACTTGATGTAAGAATTTTTTTCCAAACTGAAATGTATTGTCCATAACTTATGAACACAATGAGGTGGTTATTTAAATAAATAAATGTAACTATAATGATTTTAAATTCATTTTCCAGTGTAATGAATGTTACATGCGTTCCAAAAATATTCATTTTTGTTTATTTTCAACTAATGTTTATTTATTCTTAATCCTAAGTTTGTTCTATGGAATAACTTGTACATTTAGATTGTGGAGCCAGATAACTTATTGTAAAAACTAGCAAAATAAGGTATGATTCATATGTAATAAAGAAGTAATAGGCTAAATTATATACTTTATTTAAGGAAAATGTTAAGTTACCACTGGAAAGCAAATAGCTTTAAACCATAAACTTTATCAGACTACAACAAACCATCAGTTTTATACCTAAATGACATTTAAATACAATTCAAACCAACTTTTTTTTTAACGCCCACTGCAGCTGGGAACTTGTATACCATGTGTCGTTTCACTATCTTCAGTTCTGGTGCCAACAAACTTTGTTCAATTTGTTTGATGTGGATATACTTTTCATCAGTTTATCAATTTTGAAAAATTTCCTGTTTTTTCTCCACTGTTTCAAAAACACAACCCTAACTTCATTATGTTCACACACTGTCTGACAGACACCTGCATATTTGTAGAAAATTGGTCTGTTTTCAATGGTTTTATATCTGAAGGCATTGGGCACTGATGCTCATTGTCTACCTTTAGAGATGCAATAGATGACTCAGACTGAGAATCTTCATCTGAAGGAAGCACATCAGTTTCAGAGTCGGTTTCAGAGTATACATCACCGTAGTGTAGACGCCTAACACAACTTGTCACAGGTTTGGCAGTGGCCTTCTCACATTCAGACTGGACCTGTATTTTGTTCACAACAGATGTGGAAGTGAAACCAGCAAATATATGGCTAATGTCGCACTTTATAAAGTGATGGAATTTTATGAGCCCAGATATGTGTCGAGCATGCTCCCACCTCTCATTAAATAAAGCAGCAATAGCCTCAATATCGATTTGAGAAACAAACAGTACATTGACAGTTTTGCACAGCTTTAGTGCACACTCGTAAAATTCTAGTGCTGTGTTTACTTGAGCTGTTCTTGCTTTCACGAAGTTCCACACTTGTCTCTTAACCTGGCCACCTATAGCATCAACAGATCCTTTTCCGTGTCCTGGGGCAAGTGTGTTCCATTCAACCTCAGTAACACCCAAATCATCAGCGAGAAAGCAAATGTTCAGTGCTGTATATTTGCTTTTGAACTGAGCGGTGCAATTACCACAGAAAATAAAGAGATGTTCTACATTCTAACTAATTTGAATGTCAGCCACAATCATCTTCAGAAATAACCATGAAGATACTTTTGAATTATTTGATCATCACTCACAATAACATAAGAAGCAACACCTTTTTTGTGCCATACACAGCAAGTAAATATTGTAACTTGCGAGTGATGCCAATGAGCACTTTGAATTTCATCTTGTGGTACAAGGCTATAGTTCTCAGCATAGTCAACTTGAATGACTGCTTCATACTTTCGCAGTTTTAAAGATAACCTATTTGTTTTTGCACTTTCTCTTCACTTTCTTTATTTTTCACCGATTTGCAATCTCGTTTACCTAGAGTTTGCCAAGTAATTTCATCATAAAAATGTATGATTTTCTCTACCAATTCATTTGAAAGTGATTGTGAGGTTGGTTTTTTCCTGAGCTTCATAATAGTGAACAGTTCTGTGTTATCAGTAAATGTTTCTTTCATAATCTGTCTCATAAGAGTTTTTTTTACAAGGACTGTAAGGAAGGCTTTTACGTACCTTATTCACAGCTTTACATAGGGTGTTTGCACATTTATATGAGCCGAATATCTGTTCAGGTGTTGCAATGTTCTTCTTTGAATGATTCTTTTGTCACCATTCTTTTACCCTCAGCCTGTTCTTCTCTCTTCTCATACAAAGAATATTTGGGTCAGCTTGGCATTGGATTATTTCCTCCTCTCTTTTATTCTTATTTCTCACTCTATCCTTTTCTAAATGTTCAGCCCATTTCTGTGGATCTTCTTTCTTCTTTGCTCTGCATTTCTCCATACAGTTCTTAAATGTCTTTAAGAAAAAGTGGAAAAGGAGATACGAACTAGTTAAAAGACCCCAAATGAAATATAATTCATTATCTACAAACAAACTGTTCAAATTAAATAAATTTGTTTCCCACAAACTAGAATAGAAGGCTGGATTCTGAAACTATATCAGACTTTAAAATAGCAGTCCAGCTATATATAATACATAATTGAGCTTTAAAACAATCTAATATTTGGGAAAACATTCATTTAGCAATTTTATTTACTTGTAAACTAAAACGTAGTAGTTGAAAAACAATTAGGTGTGGTAAACCAAACAAAAATATTTGCAACAGACTAGTTTTTTTTTAAGTTTTGGCAGTCTTAAGTTACAAAAAATAGCTTATATGAGGTCTGACTGTTTTCTATTAACCCAAAAGTGTCTAAACTAACAGATTATATTAAAATATATGTGGTAATATAGAAAGTCATATATTTAAACATGGAAAATTAAACAGATATTTCAATAAAATTTGTGTAACATCAGTTACACAGTATTTCTTTAAAAATAACTCTAAAAAATATTTCAAAATTGTTTGAGGTTAGGTTAAAATCATATCCTTACTTTGGCAAGTCTTGGATGAAAAATTATTATATATGAGATACAATCAACTTCTGTCTATTTATTGTAACGGATGTTACACAGGAACACTCACCAAACAATTTGCTATATATTAAAAGTAATAACATACCAACAAATGTCTTTCTTCAACATTCCATTGGAAACAGATGACAGTTAACTTTTCCACATGCATATTTAGTGAAATAATTGTACAATCAGAGTAAAAGGTTGCACACCGTGGCATGTTTAAATGACCATTTTGATTACTTTTCCAAGTCTCTTAAAGCGACATCATAAAATAAAATGTTAACATGGTAAAAGAAAAAAGTTGCATTTCCAAATAATATAGTATTTCTACCATTTATTTAGCCAAAAATCTTAATTACAATTTTATTTATAATTTTTTACCCACAATTCCTCTTTTTCACAGAATTGCTGCTTAGTAATATATTTATACATTATTTAGCCTTAAAATATATAGTCAGACCTCCATATGCCGAAGTCACTGGTTCCATAAAAAAAAGTTGATTTATAGAAACAACCTTTTTTTATATACATGATATTTTGTAGTCTATTGTATTTAGAAATATAGAATTAAAAACATACAAGGAAAAAAGTGTTGTAAATGGATCTTAAAAAACATGTATTCAAATGGCTTTACATTTGTGCGATAAACTTTCTAATGTCTTGTTACACAGTAAGTTTCAATGAGGATTCATCATAAAAGTGTTCACACTTATTAATTTCATGGAATACATCATCAGGAACATTTGGTAAATTGAATACTACAGCGTATTGTGTTAAACGCGGCCAAAATTTCATTTTCAGAAGGCTTAGGGCTGAAGTGAGCTTAATATCTCAGGTATTCTGAAACAAGAGGTCTTTGTCGATATCAAGGAACTCATCATGGAAAATTCCTTCCCTGATAAGACAGTCATAAAGTCTTTCCAAAATTGTTTGACTTATGGCAACACATTTCCTTCTTCAATATGAGGTGATTCGATGAAGCCATCTTTTACAAAGCAATTTTTTACCTTCAATTTTAAAACAACATTTTACCACACCTTAGCTAGTTCAGCTATACAAATCTTCAGATCAATCACTTTACCTGTCAATTGCTCATTTTTTAAGGCTCAGATAAATCTTAGGAGAATGCACTTCCAATAATGAATTTTCAAATTTTTTATAACTGCAATTTTGAAGTTGTATTTGGTTGAGGGGGTGGGGAAAGTATCGGGGGAGAGGGAAATTAAATTCACATTTGATAGTTTTGATGATACATTAGCCACCTGGTCAATTGTCTACAAAGAGAACAATTTTTCTTTTCTGCCTAATCATTTTTGTATTTAAATTTGAAATCCACTCCTCAAAAAATCACTCATTATCTATGCTTTTCTATTAAAACGGTAGTCCCCGTAGTCAACTTTTAAAGATTTGATGCCTTTGAAGTTGCTTACTTTTCCCTTTCACCAATAAGCTCAGTTTTTCTTTGCCGGTCATGTTCGCATCCAGCCAAACTGTTAACCTCTTTATTCTATTTTTACCTCCATGACAATCATCATCTTTAAAAGTAAGAGTCTTGTTTGGCGAATATTTAAAGAAAGGTCTGGTTCAGGGTGGCTACAAAACATATTTTACAAAATGCACAAACTTTTCCAGGTTTTCCCTGTCTGTAGCCACCATGCGATTCTGTCAACATTAAAAATGTTTTCTAGTGTGTACTCCTCTAAAAGAAGTACACTCCCAAAAAATTTCATCCATGTTTATCCACTGGTTGCAGTCAGCATCACACACACTTCCACTTTATCCCGAAACAGTATTTTCTTTTATGCCATGTCACTTCTTAAATTTATCAAACCAACCGGAACTAGCTTGGAAATCAACTTGCCCCAAACGATTACTCCAATGACTTTTCTTTTATAAGAGGACCTTAAATTAGCAAGTTTTTGTCAAAAACCATTTTAATACACTTTAAAACAGGATTGTTCAATTTTTCAAAATAGCACATTTTACAATGTTTCCTGTCAGGTCTGACATCGTCAAAGGTTTTCATAACAAACTCCCATTTTTTTTATAATTGTTGACATTTTACTTAGGGGAACACCAAATTTAATCGCAATATCCTTTTTTTCATGTCCGTGCATTCTTCAACAACTCAATCTTTTTCACAACACAGAGATTTTCTTTATGACATCACAAACATACACTGTTGATTAAAGAGAGTGAAACAATAGCAAGTATAAAATGTTGGTTAGAGACTCATAAACACTGAACCTGATTTACATAGGAGGAAGGCTACTTGAGGAAGGGGGTGAGAGGAGTATGGCGACAATACCACCTCGTTAGGCAACCTTGGGGTATCACGATGACCTTGACCAAACATTTTTCCTTCTTCCTGTTGCTACATCTCCATTCTATTTTTCCTCCCTTGTTTTTCTTCTACCATTGTCATTACAAGGAGGAGAGGGGGATCTCGATTTGTCTTGAAAAAAATTAGATAAGTAATATAGATTTTTTTTCGATATATAGTTCAAACAAGCTTTCCAGGTAATGTCACAGGGATTCACCGAAACTTCCCGATACATATAGAATTTCGATATATGGAAGTTCAATATATATGTAATGTTCCATTAGGTGTTTTCGTCCATATCTTCAGTTGAGTGCTAATGTAGCCTTGTGTGAGTTGGATGGATGTAAGATTGTTATTATATGTGCAAGAATGTTTTATTTTGAATAATAAAAGGTAAGTCAACCATATTCAAGAAATTCATCTGTTGTGAAAGAGAAAGTGCGGTTGCTGCCAAAGGTTAATTGCGCCTTACTCAGCTCTATTATATAATATGTAATGGTTCAGCAGTTAAATTTTACAGATAAGTTTGGTTTTGAATGGTTCATTATAGGCCTAGCAAAAAAAAACATCTTGAATTTAGTAGGCCTATCATTAGATTCAGACAGTTTTGTGATTTAAATTTTAGGGATTTTAGGGGGAAAAAATTGTCTAAAAGGTATGGTTGTATGCTTTTGTCCACAAATAATTTTTTATCACCGTGTCTTACCACCGGTTCAGGTTATACATTTAAGAATTAATTAACTTACACTTTTGAGTTAGAGATCAGGAAGGATGAATTTAGAGGAAGTGTACTCATATCTGTGTGGGGAAAAATGGAAAACCATTTTGGAAAAAATCATACTCATTAACTTACTACTAGCCGGGATACTAACCCCAATCTTACTGTCATCGGCAATCTAGTTTAACACAAGAGTGACGCCTCAGACCATGCGGCCACTGAAGCAGGTAATAATTAATTCATACATATATATTTTTTGTGTAGTTCTACAAACAGTGATGATTCAGGAAAGTCAAAATTGTAAGTTAATAATGTATTTGTAATAGCCTATGCTTGTAAAATCTTAAGTAGGTAAACCTAGGCCTACTGTACAATAAAGTACATTGTAGCCCTACCATCCCAAAACTAGCCATGGTCACAGACAAATAATATACTCTTACACTTAACCTCCAGCTTAAAATGGTTGCGCTCCTTTGGGCAGCTTGAGCCCTTCGAAATTAGGATCGCTGCGGTTAATCCCAACATCACCAAGCAGGGACATTTGCGAGGCCCAGTGTTGAAGGACTCAAATTGGCAAAAGGAACACAGCAAAACCCCAGTAGAACAGTCTGTATCTTACTTGTCTGTGACCAAGGTTTATGGAATTAGTGACCAAAATAAATTAAAAATTAAAATAAAAACAAAAAAAAAAGTTTAATCGGACATCTTAGATCGGTCAGTAGCCTATTGAGCTAGGGGTCCCCTAGTCAAGTTCGATTCCCGGCATGGCCGAAAATTTGGTGAAATAAGGATTTACCCTTCCACATTGATAAATTAACGGCCAGAGATTGGATGCTATGCCTGTCCTAGTCTTAAGTTATATTCTAAGGTAGGTCTAGGCCTGCATGAAGCTACAACAGGCCTAACCAGCTGGAAGTAGAAAAATATGACTTGAATAAAAAACTGACTTAGACCATGTAGGCTGGCTGTAATGGATGTAAAAATAAATTTAATATCATATATGAAGTGTAGGCTACTATATACTAAGTAGCCCATTAAAGTACACTAGTAAACCATGAATGATTCAAATACGTTGATTGAAGACGTGTTATAGTAATGCACTCACCATAAACAAGCCCAGACACCCGTAATAACGGAATGAATCAAGGAGTTTACAGTGTTTCTCCACTTCCATTCTTGTTGTTTGGTATGTTTTGAACTTTTGGGAACAATGAGTCTGAGCAACAAGTTGTTTAAGACAAAAGACCCAAAACTTAGACTGCTCCACAAAAATCCAAAGTTGGGTGTGACTATAGCACCTGAATTCATCTTTCCTGCTAAGATACTTTTACAAATGCGACACTATGTAACTTAAAACATTCGCATCTTATTATGTAATATCCGATATAATAAACATTACGCCTGCATACTAATGTTAGGCTTTCGAACGAATAAATGAAGGTGTACAATTGTATATAAAGTAGTGATGGGCACTATCGAATGAAAACTATCGAATAATTCGATAGTATTAAACTATCGAATCATTCGATAGTTTAAAAA
>CABFOW010007108.1:0-26476 GCA_902141385.1 Timema californicum | reverse complement strand
GGGACCGAGGAAAGATGCAGAAGATTTATAAGTAAAGGATGGTGTGGGAATAAAATTTAAAAAGAAAAGTAGGCATGAAAAAAAGGGAGAGAAAAAGAGAAAGTGAAATAAAGATAGAGATAAGCGAGAGATAGAGACAGTGTAGTATAAGAAGAGAGGAGGTAGAATGGAAAAGGGTTGAAAGGTGTAGAAAGGGGAAATTGAGGGCCAGAACGAAAGCAAGAAAAAAAAATAGACAAAGGGGTAAGAGGGGAATGGAAAGGAGGTGATGGATGGGTTGAGGGAAATTAACAAAATAAACTAGAAATAATCTGCCAAAGTAAAGTGTGCATCTGTGTCCAGTATATGGATAGTAAATCTAAACCTTATCTGGTATTTTAACTAAGGAATAAAATATTTAAAAACTAGAATCCAGGTTTAGTTCCTAGAAATATGATTTTAAAGGTTTCTCTTCTTTTGTTAAATAAGTTTGTAAGTTGTGTACAGTTGTTTTGAAAGTGCACACCAAATAAAATATTTTAAGCACATACAATTGTAAATAAGACTTGATTGACCCCACCACAGGCCGGAAACCGTTGATGATTTGTACAATATTTAAAACTTGAAAACAACATTTGTGAAATTTAAAAGCCTAATAATATATTTCAGATTGTTCAGAGTGGCAATATCGTTGCTAGTGTTGGCAGCACTGGTGGTGTTCCTAGTCCTGGATACAGTCGGCAGTCGAGAGAGACTTGTATCTTTCTTCGGACTCGTCGTCATACTATTATTTGGGTTTGTTTTCTCCCGGCACCCCACGCAGGTAACGAACATTCCAGTGTACGGCACACAAAACATTGGTTAAACTTTTAATAATATACCAGACTGTTTGGAACTACTTAGAGAAAGAATACTTAAAAATAAATCTCTATGTTGGTCTATTTTATTTAAGACTCAATTTAAACAATAACTCCTTGACCTCGCCATTAAGTATAGCTGCAAAATCCAAATGAAGCTACTGAAATAAAAAAACACATAGTTCACTGGACACACATCCTCATAGATGTAGAGCATGATCAGAAAAAGGTTCCCACCAGCATCGAAAGCTGAATGGTCTAAGGCGTTAGTTACTCTTGCATAAATAGCCCCTGGACGGTCAATATTCTTGCACAGTATTTAATATTGCTAGATATTATTGGTCGTCAGGAGGATATATTGAATGATTGTGTAATATATCGCGTTGATCTTCAACTGTTTGAGATATATTGTGCTATGTGTGGATTATTGGTTTGTCTGTCGGTACTACACCTACCCAGTGTATTTCCCTGACTGGTTTCCCACAATCCCAAGGACACAAACATTCAGGTATGCTTCCTTTAAATTCTACCATCCTCACCTTTACCTCGTTAGTGTTAATAATAGAAAAGCCTCGACAATTACTAAGATACAATAATACAATAATTAATATAAACATTTTCTACAAATAATGTTGTAATCTTGTTTGATAACAATCATGTTCATGTTTAGATCTTATGGCGGCCTGTTTTGTGGGGATTGGGAATTCAATTTATTTTTGGTGTCCTAACCATCCGATGGGTAGTGGGTAGACAGATATTTCAATGTATTGGCGGTCACGTGACTACCTTCCTGCTCTACACAGACTCAGGCTCAACCTTCGCATACGGAGAGTTTCTGGTCACCAATCAAGGAGTGTTCGCTTTCCAGGTAAAATAGGCATACTTATATATATGTGTGTGTGTGTGTGTGCGCACAGTGAGTTTTTATAGTTAACTATTTACTTCAATTATAATTTTTTGATCAGTTAAACGATGCACCTGGACCCTGTTTCATAAAACTCACTAATATTACTAGACTGATAGAAACTTTTATTAGTTAACAGAATTCTGTTTCATAAATGTTTTGGAAGTACTGATTAAATTAGTCATATTAATGACTATAATAATTATTATTATTAATTATATTATTTGTCCGCGAGCTCCATTACCGAGTTGATTTGCCAGCTGACCGAAATGACGGTTACCGGTATGTTTGGTGTTGTTACGGGTGTTGAAAGTGCTCATGGAACTGTTATTATAACTTGTCGTAGGATACGATTGATAACAGTGTTGCTTCCCTGGATAAGTGTTTTATCTTTTTTTTAATCATGCAAAGAGAACATAACAGTAGCACCACTTTGAGTAATTTGATTATGTAATTGCCATGTCACCCAGTACACAACAGTTATATTTTAATATGAATACAGCCACACATACATTTTTATAAATAAGTAGAGTAATTACATTAATTGGACATTTCTGACAAGACATCTTGTGAATGTGGGGAATGCCAGGTCTCCACCGTGGTTCGGATTCCGCGTTAAACTGTAGGTCCTCCATTTCATCTCACAATCACCCTACCATTACACATTAGCGTAAGTGCTTATAACCCGAACGGGTAGTAAGACGCGGTGCTAATAATAATAATAATAATAATTGGAATTTGGTATGGATTTTAAAGGTTTATTGATAATTGAAAGTTCCAAAATGTTACCTCATATTTAACAAATTAGTTTGTCTTCCATATAGCTTTGTGTATGAACGTGCTGGCTGGTATACTAAATGACATCACAAACTCAGCCAATCAAATATTATTCTCCGTTTGGTGCTAAGGTATATTCATTTTACATTTGTTTTAATCATGGTTATTCTAGTTATGAAAAATGGAGACCAGGGCTATGTCATAAATGATGAAAGTAAAATTAAAATATTAGTAAGGGCTGATTATGAAACAAAATACTAATAATATATATCTATTTTTTTAATGATATTAAAGTAGAAATTTTATAAAACAGGGCTTGAACTGATGTTATTAGTGGTTTAGCAAAACATAATTATACGACAAACTTAGCAACTAAACCAAATATAAATAAGGTACTCCTTAATTGAATATGAATTCATATTCAAACAAAATGTCAACATTTGGTCATAAATTTATATTTTCTTCAGCATCTAAATAATTAATGTGAATACAGTTTAATGAAATGAAATTATAATGATGTGCTTATCATGTATAGGCCTACTAAGATTCAAATTTTATATTTGTATTCAACCAATCTCTATTTTAAAAGGATGACATGCAGTGGACCTAATTTTACAAGACCTAAAGTTTAGGAGCTTTTACTTTAGGTTTAGTTAAGTTAGGTTCAGTGAAGTTAGGTCTTGTGGAGTTGGGTCTTAAAAGTTTAGGTCTAATGCCTTAAGGTTCACTGCCTATTAGAACAGTTAAGGATATTAAAAATAAATTAATTACAAATAAATTTTAGGTCCAGTGCTTTTAGGTTTAATGAAACAAATAGCCGAAACTATTGTTAATGCATTTTAGTGGGGATAGTCCCTCATAGATATCATATTCTGAAAATACTAAGCCGAAGGTCCCGGGTTCGATTCCCGTGTCCAGGTGTCATTTTTCAATTTTCAGAACTTTTAGGTTTAGTTAAGTTAGGAGCTATAAAATTAGGTTCAGTGAAGTTAGGTCTTGTGGAGTTAGATCTTATAGCTAGGTGTACCGTGTGATAATTCTCATCCAATTATAAACATCCGAGTTCCGCATGACCATCAAATAAACCAAAACGAGACAGCCCCCCCTATATTCTATATGACCTTGATGATGGTTGGAGACTAGGGGAGGTGAAGTCACCAGCCCCAGGAAGATTGTGAAACGCAAAAGAACCCTGGAAAGTAGGTTAAATGCCTTTCCTGGAAAAATTGGTAGTCCCTTTCATGCTCGCTCATCTAAGTTTTTTTGTGCTGGTATAATGTGTCGGTTCAGAAAGTACACATTAAATACCTCAAATAAATAACCAAATAAATAATAATAATGTCCCTACAGGAAATAGTTTAATAATTCCTATATTAAATAATAATGTCCCTACAGGAAATAGTTTAATAATTCCTATATTAAATATGTTGAAATATCTAACAAAAGGTTGACTAGACAGCTAAGTGGAAAATCACTCCCGACATCATCAAAAAGGGTAGATAGATATTTATTTACCGTCAAAGTAAAACCTGGGCATGTCAGTCAAGATAATTGGCATTGAGGCAATTTGAACACTTCTGTCAAAATCATTAGCAGTGAGGCAATCCTGCCTGTCAGAAATTTAACTCTTAATACTCATTTGAACTATCTGCATTTAATTTCACTATTTGAAAATAATGAGAAGGAATAATTTAGTGAAAACGTTTCCACATTTGTTCACTAAAGTTGGAAATTATCTAGGAAAATATCATCTCGGTATGCTCGGCAGGATTCAATTCCCAGCTTTCTTTTCAGTGGCTAATTACCGTATAACCCTAACAGATAGTAAGACGCAGTGCAGTGATAGGGAAGTTTAAAAAAAAATAAGTTAAGAAATTTAGTTTAAGAAATGTGATTTTAGGACCATTGTCGAATGAGATTTTAAAATAATATTTAATGGAAGTGTGCGAAACTACTTCATGCAAACATTCTTCACTATTCAACTGTCCAACCGTCAGTGACCTGGCAGTCTAGGGGTAAGGTGTCAGACTTCTGTGCTGGCGGCCGGGGTTCAATCCTCGGTCCTGGCACAGATTTATCTGATTACCAAACCCTTCCTTCACCTCTGACAAGACATCTTGTGAATGTGAGGAATGCCAGGCCTCCACCGTGGTTCGGATTCCACGTTAAACTGTAGGTCCTCCATTTCATCTCACAATCACCCTACCATTACACATTAGCGTAAGTGAATACAGCCTGAACGGGTAGTAAGACACGGTGATGATGATAATAATAATAATAATAATAATAATAATAATAATAATAATAATAATAATAATAATAATAATAATAACTGTCCAACCAAAGTGAGATAGATATAATTTTGAGTTGTTCATTTCAGGTGATGCCCGTGATTTTCTTCTTTTGTTTCTGTGTGCAAATCTTGTTCTACTACGGCATCATACAGAACATTGTTGTCAAGCTCGGCTGGTTGCTTCAGATATCTCTAGGGACAACTGTGGCAGAGTCTGTCAACGCTTCGGCCAGTGTGTTTCTCGGGATGGTAAGCAACACTCTTATTTTATTTGCCCAGTTTGGTGGCTAAATGGTCTTAGCCGTCACTTTTTCAATCGATCAGACAACAGACAACTGGGAGATTGAGGTTAGGATATCGGTCAAGTTTATTGAAGGGGGGTTTTCCTTTTAAAAAAAATCCACTCTCCCTTACGCAAATGTAAGTACATTCTCTAAGTTATACCTTACCAATCCCTAACACAATAGTGTAAGTACAAATTTGTACAATCCAAAAGGATATACAAGAACTTAGGATGGTTGGGCTATAAGTTCCAGGGACTTCCTGATTTGAGTGTATTCAGAACAATTTATTGATAATGATAAATTCCCATGACTAAAATTTGAAAATAGATCTCCTGAAAGCCCTAAATTCTATTGCAATAGTGCTCTCAGATATGGCAGTAATCGAAGGTCAAGTGGAACGAGTTGACAGTGGAGAATCTTATATTGAAGTTTTTCAGATATTGGTAACGTGACTTGACTGGATGAGAATTCAGAGGTTAGTTGGCTTATGTTGCACGACAATGTGCCTTAATATCCCACACTGGTTTTTCAATCGAAACATGGCATTGCAGAAATTGACCACTCACCATATTGACCGCTCACCATATTGACCGCTCGCCATATTGACCACTCGCCATATTGACCGCTCACCATATTGACCGCTCACCATATTGACCGCTCACCATATTGACCACTCACCATATTGACCACTCGCCATATTGACCGCTCACCATATTGACCGCTCACCATATTGACCACTCACCATATTGACCGCTCAGCATATTGACCGCTCACCATATTGACCGCTCACCATATTGACCACTCGCCATATTGACCACTCGCCATATTGACCGCTCACCATATTGACCGCTCGCCATATTGACCACTCGCCATATTGACCACTCGCCATATTGACCGCTCGCCATATTGACCACTCACCATATTGACCGCTCACCATATTGACCACTCACCATATTGACCGCACACCATATTGACCGCTCACCATATTGACCACTCGCCATATTGACCACTCGCCATATTGACCGCTCACCATATTGACCACTCGCCATATTGACCACTCGCCATATTGACCACTCACCATATTGACCGCTCACCATATTGACCGCTCACCATATTGACCACTCACCATATTGACCTGACTCGGCACCGGGGGACTTCTTTCTGTTTCCACCCTGGGAAACAGCTCTCAAAGGGAAAATATTAGATGTTGAAGACAAAAATAAATAAGATCGCTCAACTGAAGAGGGTTTTATTAGATAACTTTTCTCAACGTTTTAATAAACCTTTAGGATGATGCAAAAAAGTGTTGAATTAATAATAATAATAATAATAATAATATTTAGCACCGCGTCTTACAACCCGTTCGGGTTATACGCTTTTAAGTACTAATTACTCTAATGGATTAGGAATTGGGAAGGTTGAATTAGAGGAAGTGAACCCGCATTTGCGTGGAGGGAGAGTGGAAAACCATTTAGGAAAAACCACCCCCAGTTCACCCGACCGAGATTTGGACCTCGATCTCCCCGTCCTCGGCAGTCGAGCTCAACACGGCAAGCGGTTAGCCAACTACGCCAGCGAGGCGGGTGTGTTGAATTATGGGGGAACTATGTTGAATATTATTTTATAATTGTTTGGTTTTCTTGTACCACACCAGTCCAGGAACTTAATTGCCACAACAAGTTAATTCGATACAAAAATATCAAAGAACTGAATTGGAATTAATCTTGCTACAACATATTTGGATGAATTTAATAAACAACAAATTTGTGCATGTGTTCATTTAACAGAGTGTTTGTTATTTGATAAACTTTTTTTTTACAAAAGTGATAGAAAATTCAATGCTGTGATGTTTGTAAATAAAATGGAGTTACAGTAAAAATTGGATGGTATGAAAAGATATGGTTAGCTGGAGATTGACTAAGAGGCCCGTTACATTTCACAACAATATTGTGTTTTCGTGTTCCAGTCTGAAGCGCCGTTACTGATACAAGGGTACTTGAAAGACCTCACCAAATCAGAAGTTCATGCCATCATGGCTGGAGGATTTGCAACAGTTGCAGGTTATTATTATTATTATTATAAAATGATTTAGTGTGAATGTTTGAAGTCATATTACAATAAACTTTAAATGGGTTTCCTTCACATTAACTTAAAACCCTTCTGACGGTTAAGAAAAACAATAAAATTCAATGATATATTCAACTTCACAATTTTAGTTTTTATACATGTAAGAGGAATATAAAAATTAAATATTATTTGCTAATGATATAATTTAAATGCTTTAATCATGTGATAAAACATTAAAATAATTTATAGCTAAAGACAACTTTGACGAATGAATGCATGTACCAGTTCCCTATAATTTTCAAATTGTCATACAAAACTTATATTTGTTTGGCATGAAGAATACCTGATTGGGAACATTTCAATACATCACATACATTGAGTGTTACTTTCTGTTCAGGTTATCCTCGCACATATGTGGTACGTATGAGGCTGAGTGTGCTTGACATGAGGGAGACAAAGTCGGTGGTAAGTGGAGGTGGGGAGAATGAGGGACAGAATAATGAAAATGGTAATGAGAGAGAAAGAAAAGAAATACTACAGGCAATATGAAGGAGAAAGAAACATTCTATGAAGAACTAAAATTACCTTTGGGTAAGGAAAGGCAAGTGGTCCAACGTGGGGAAGAAAGAAGGAAAGAAGGAAAGAGACGCCTAGAATTGTGCACAAGAGGAGGAATGAAGGTCGGTAACAGTTGGTTTAAGAAGATCAGGGCTACGCGCTACAGCTGGAATGGTGAGCAAACATCCCTGATTGACCATTTCCCTTCAGATAAGGAAGCAAAGGCGTGAACATTGAACATTAAGGTCCTGCCAAGTGTGTCGTCGACAGGAAAGGTTGGAGAAGGGGGTTCCAGATTGCGGAATCTCAGTCAAGGGGGGAAGAGAATGTACTTTCAAGCTAGAGTAAGAGGAGCACTACCAACAGGAAGAGAAGAGAAGTTTCAGAGGTTCAAAAAGTGCACGGTGGAAGCGGCAGAGGAGAATGGGTGGAAAGAGAAGATGTAAGTAAACTCTATGATGGAACGAAAAGGAGTAGTAAATGCTAAGAACAAAGAATTTAGAGAATGGTTTACAAAAAGAACAAGCGAGATTGAGGATAATTATAGGGAGGAAAAAAGAAATGCAAAGAAGATAGTAAGCAAAGAGAGAAAAACATGGACGGAAGAGTGGACAACAGTGCTACAGACTGATGTAGAAGGGAGCAAGATATATAGTGTAGTCAAGTGAGCCAAAGGAAAAGGGAAAATAGGAAATAGGTCCGAATGATGGATGAAAAAGGAATGATAGTGACAAGGAGGTAAAGAATCTGTGTAAATCATATTTTGAGAGATTGTTGAACCCGGAGGCGAAGAAGTTTGGTTAGGGGAGGAATAAGAAAAGGAAATGGATAGTGATGTGGAGGAAACAGAAGATGTAACCTGGACAAAGGTAGAAGAGACCTTGAAAAGGATGAGAAAGGGAAAGGCCACCAGGCATAAACGAGCTCAAGGTGGAAATTATAACGGCAGCAGGCGAAACGGCTCTACAGCGGTGGTTTAGGATAGTAAGGGCAGTAAGCAGGGAGAAGAAAGCGCCAGAGGGATGAACAAAAGGTATTATAGTACCAATATTCAAGAACGGGGATAGGAAGAGGTGCCAAAATTACACAGGCAACAATGATGTGTCAATGCGTAAAGTGAAGATGGAGAGAGGAGCAACATGGGTTCAGAGAAAATAGGTCGATGATAGATTTATTATTTGGAATCAGACAGTTTATGGAAAAGAGATATGAGTTTGGAAAAGCTCTGGTAATAGCATTCATGGATGTAGGAAAGATCATACGATAAAGTGAATAGGAAGAAAGTTTGAAAGCTATGGAGGAGGCTGGAGTAGAAAGATAAGTGGCAAGGAGAGTAAGGGATATGTAAGGTAGTAATGTGTGGTTCCAATTAAAAATGGAGTAAAGCAGGGGAGTGCTTTATCACCATTAATATTTGTATTTGTGATGGAGATGAGAGGCAGGGAAACTGGGGGAAGATGCTGTCTGCAGATGACTTAATTGTAAGGGGGGAAAGTACAGGAACAGTTGCAAGAATGAAACGAGGAGGTGATAACAAGGTAACAAGGCAGAGAACAAGGCCAAGGAAGGTGATAACAAGGCAGAGAACAAGGTCAAGGAAGGTGATAACAAGGCAGAGAACAAGAACAAGGAAGGTGATTAACAAGGCAGAGAACAAGGCCAAGGAAGGTGATAACAAGGCAGAGAACAAGGCCAAGGAAGGTGATAACAAGGCAGAGAACATGACCAAGGAAGGTGATAGAATTGGATGGAGTAGATTTTAAAGAAGCAAAGAGCGTAAAGTATCTTGGTGGTGTGCTTGAGGCAAAATAACGGCGGGGGAGGAGAGAGAGAGGGGAGGGACCTGGCTACAGGCTGGAAACAGTTCATGATGATGATGATGATGATGATGTGGTAGGTTTGAGGAAGATAACATTTTAGATGAATGAGATCCTCATTTGTGTGGAGGGAAAGTGTGAAAAAAACAACAACTCCAGCAACACCCAATCAAGATTCAAACTCCAACTTCCAAATCATCAGCCAACTCGACTAGACGAGTTTGAAACTCAGTCCGCAAGCCCACCAATGAGGGTCTTTCCCACCTCCATTACATGCTAATGAAGCTACATTTACACACGGTGCCCTACACTAGTCACCAATATCCCTTGTCTTGACATGATATTATATGAGTGGGTGTGTGTACCAATGGAGAGTATATGTAATTATGTTTACTTTTAGTAATATCAGGAGAGAAGATGTACACAGAAAAGCCTAATGTTTCAGGAACGGTTTTAGCGGCATACATCAGTTTTGGAGCGCAAGCAGACCATCTCATCACTGCATCCATTATGTCTGCTCCGGCCGCCCTCTGCTTTTCCAAACTATTCTATCCAGAAACCGAGGATTCCAAGAACACGGTGGATCAGATTGTCATCATAAAGGAGTAATACATCATTTGTAAACCATCTTGAATAATATGCTCACGTAGATAAAACCAGGTTATTCAAAATAAATACTAAACATGTAAGTGTCTAGCTTGTCTAATCTGGTTTGCTGGTGATTTAAGTGGTCAAGGTTCAAATCCCGACCATAGTTGTTCTTTCATAAATGGTTTCCCACTTTTCCTCCACATAAATGCAGTTATAGTTTTTAAATTCTACCTTTCTCCTACTTGCTCGACTAATGTAATAAAACGTAAGCATCCTGGACTGAAGCAATTTTAATTAATTTGTTGCATTGAAAGGTAGGGTAGAATATTTTTAATATTGCATTATAAAAAGAGGAGTTTGAAAGTTAACATTATTATTACTATTATTATTATTAGCACCGCGTCTTACTACCCGTTCGGGTTATACGCACTTACGCTAATGTGTAATGGTAGGGTGATTGTGAGATGAAATGGAGGACCTACAGTTTAACGTGGAATCCGGACCACGGTGGAGGCCTGGCATTCCCCACATTCACAAGATGTCTTGTCAGAGGTGAAGGAAGGGTTTGGTAATCAGATAAATCTGTGCCGGGACCAAGGATTGAACCCCGGCCGCCAGCATAGAAGTCTGACACCTTACCCCCTAGACCACCAGGTCACCTTGAAAGTTAACAGATTAAGGAAAAAAGTCTAATGAAAATGCTTTATGCAAAATACACACTTCTTCAATAAAATATAGAAACTAGAATACCAAAAATAAAAGTACTTTAACTTGTATATTGGTAAAACTATGTATGCATCATATGAAGATAACGTTATCTATTTGTATATACAACTGACAAGTTAATAGGGTTTCAAAATATTTGTTTGTTTTATTTTAGACAAAAATGTCTGCACATCTATCTACTGAGCTGTGGGTCTCTGGTTCGATTATGGGTATTGCCGAAAAAAGTATAATTGATGAAATATAAATGTTGGGTTTGTTCTGAAATTAACTTAGTTAATAAGCTCTGTGCTTAGACTATTTAATCCGTCAGTTCAGAATGTTCATGTTAAATATATCAATTTATTTTTTTGAAAGACACAAATGTAAGCGATCTTATTATTTGCATATGCTCTATATTTTTTTAAAGAGAGTGTGTAATATAGCAAGCTTACCTAGCTTGGTCCCACTATGGTGTAGCCTATAAGATAGAGCCCTAGCGTACTCAGTCAAGGTAAACCAATTGTAAATGTTCAGACAGCAACGTTCTCAATGTTAATGTCAGCTATTTTTGTCAGCGATTCCACAGGTGTGTTGGACGCGGCTGTAAAGGGAGTCACGGCGGGGATACAGATTGTCCTCGGTATTATCGCTAACGTTATTGCATTTATCGCCTTTGTTGCCTTCCTGAACGGGATATTAACGTGGATAGGGGATATGGTTGGCGTTCCAGACGTAACCTTTGTGGTGAGATAAACCATCTACATTTCATGTTTGTTGTTAGAATATTTAGTAAAAACCTGTTTGTTTTTTAGTTAATATAATATTCAGCACCCCATCTTACTACCCGTTCGGGTTATACGCTTTAAGTACTAATTACGCTAATGGATTAGGAATTGGGCAGGTTGAATTAGAGGAAGTGAACTCGCATTTGCGTGGAGGGAAAGTGGAAACCCATGTAGGAAAAACCACCCCCAGTTCACCCGACCGAGATTCGAACCTCGATCTCCCTGTCCTCAGCAGTTGAGCTCAACACGACAAGCGCGTTAGCCGACTATGCCACCGAGGCGGGTTGTTTTTTAGTTACGAGTCAAAGTTTGACACTTCAATCTAGTCGTTGGTGGCGTGTTTACTATTTACATTCTAATATTAAGATCACCAAATTCAATTCCTAGTAATGGCGGGCATTGTTTTATGCCTGTCTATTCACTAGTGGTATTGTTGTATTTGTCCTAGAGTTAAGTTAAATTACGACAAACAAGTAAAAAATATAAACAAATTACATTTAGAGCTTCAAGTTTTATCCAACACCTTAGCTCAGTCAGTAACATGTCGGCCTACTGAGCTAAGAGTCCTGGGTTCGATTCCCCGCATGGCCGGAAAATTGATCACTGGTGAAATGTGGGTTTACCCTTTAACAGTGATAAATTAATGGCCGGGGACTGTATTTTTGTGTGTCTATCCTAGTCCTAAGTTAGATTATAAGGCATATAAAGCTACGATAGACCTAGCAAGCCTGTAGTGTGGGAAATATATAGATTCAATATAATAATAATATCTAGCACTGCGTCTTACTACCCATTCGGGTTATACGCTTTAAGTACTAATTACTCTAATGGATTAGGACTTGGGAAGGTTGAATTAGAGGAAGTGAACCCACATTTGCGTGGAGGGAGAGTGGAAAACCATTTAGGAAAAACCACCCCCAGTTCACCCGACTGAGATTCGAACCTCGATCTCCCCATCCTCAGTGGTCGAGCCCAACACGACAAGCGCGTTAGCCAACTACGCCACCGAGGCGGGTGATTCAATATAAAAACAGGCCCAGGTCACCGGCTGGAAACAGTAAGGCATGTAAACGAGAGAGACCTACACAAGAAATGAAAGAAATGCCAGCCAAAGAGGGGAAAAAAATGGAATACTCCGGAGCAACAAAATAAACTTAACAAGGGAAAATGTAGCTTAACTTCATACCTGAGAGGAAAGTTTGAAAATTACCCATTTTTTAAATACATCGAGGCTGAATTGCTGAAACTTGCCTATAGAAATTATATTCAAGATTATACAAATTTAAATAACTTATTAAAACAAAAAGAATCATATACCCATTTTTAGGGACTTTAGGGGACCTAGGATTAAAAAACGGGACTTTGGGAACCACGTATGAACCCTGTCTAAGTTTCATTCTCTACTTAATTCAACAACAGTTTATGCAGTTGCAAGCCTTGACATTTCATTATCATCCATTATCATCCATTATCATCCATTATCATCCATTATCATCTATTATCATCTATTATCATCCATTATCATCCATTATCATCCATTATCATCCATTATCATCCATTATCATCCATTATCATCCATTATCATCCATTATCATCCATTATCATCCATTATCATCCATTATCATCCATTATCATCCATTATCATCCATTATCGATGAACCTAAAAGTTAAGTTAAAGTTAAAAGAAAAAACTTTTGAGTGACATTTTTGTTGTTCCTGTAGTTTTTATTAAGTCCCTATTTTGGTACCTTTTTGGACTGAAAGTACCCTAAAGTCCCTAAAATAGACCTGAATATGGAGAATGAGCCCTGGGCTAAAAAAATCATTAATTTGTAACTCCTCTCTCTGGTAGGTCTGTACAAAGTGAATATTTACACTCCAGATAGACATTGATTTAATGGGGTTGTTTTTAGAAAGAAATGTTGCTGAATTCACACATCTAAACCTATATTCATAGATATTTAAAAAAAACTGTCTTTAATAGGATTAGAATGAATAATATTCATTTATCAGTTCCTATCACAGTACTGTATGATTAAAAATTAATCCTATAATTTAATTATTATTTATATTATTACTATGGTGACATTTAAAAAAAAAATGATTTAAGAACAATTTATTTTAGATTTTAAAATAATACCTTTCTATAAAATATCAAAGTAATATTTCATTAAAAACTTTTTTTTAGTAACTTGAATACATATTTGTTAATTTATGTAATTACATTCGTACTAAACCGAAACTCTAGGCCTGGACAACCCATGACCTGCACGCAATAAATAACAAGAACTTTACTGTACAAGTTTTACTTTACCAAATCCACATTACTCTTTCTCTTCTTTGAACCGCATTGTGTCCGGGAGGGTGGACGGGAGCCATCAAGGTCAAGGAGGGAAGGATCCTCCCCCTACTCCTTGCTATCATCTTCTCACACCTGTTGGACGAAAACCCCCACAGTATGTCGAGTGGTAGGTGAGGATGGATCGGGTGCTACTCTTCACATGACACACAACACAACCTGACACTCTGGCTAGAAACTTTCTATGAATGGACAGTCACACTTTCAATTAACTGCTCTATACAGCGGCGCCTTTGATAAAACAAAACACAAGACATTGTAACGAGAGATTGTACAAGTGTTGTAATTATATGAGAGCAATTATTAGTACAGATAATGTGCTGTTACTTCGAAAAACTGCCCAATATTGGAATGATACCAAAATGTCAGTCCGACTTATCTGCGTAGAGACGGCAGATGTATCGTGTGAGTCCAACCTCAAGCACGAGTCTGTCATGTCAAACAATATGTCCTTGTATTGATGATAGTTCGGCTGAAATAGCGAGTGGTGAGTTTGCGAGATCAGAGCCAACAATTCAAAGCTTATTATTTATTCTTTAGCGTTTGACGAACGTATTAATATTTAAGACAGATCTAAACTTACAGCATGTATTTGTGTTGCTAACGATTCTTTTTAAATTAATGTTTTCTATTAACCCTGTCATGGATGAAGTTATAAAGACAGTGAACTAAATTCAATCACATCCTCTTCAGAATCACCGATTTAAAAATTTCCGAACAAAATGTGTTCCATGTGTTTTGCTCTTGTGCATTTTACCAATCCAAGATAGCCGAGTCATGGAAAATATTTAAACTAACATTTGAGTTAAGGGAAAAAATTTAAGTGCTTATAAATGAGGAAAAAGTACCAGTTTGTGAATTAAATAATGAAAAGTGGTCATCGAACTTAAATTTTTTGATAGCTATAGTATAACAGAAAAAATGAGCCAACTCAACAATAAGTTGAAGGGCAAGCAAATTTAACCACAGATACTTGTAATCACATCAAAGGATTCCAAATGAGACTATTGTTGTTCAAGTGACAACTTAAAAGTAACAATGTTAACATTTTTCATGGTTTAATAACTTTAAAAACAGTCATTAGAAGAGCTTCTCGGAGTATGCCGAGGAAATAAATAACATTTCAGCAGCTTGTAACCCTAGTTTATTAATAATAATAAGTATTATTATTATTAGCACTGTGTCTTACTACCCGTTCGGGTTATACGCACTTACGCTAATGTGTAATGGTAGGGTGATTGTGAGATGAAATGGAGGACCTACAGTTTAACGTGGAATCCGAACCACGGTGGAGGCCTGGCATTCCCCATATTCACAAGATGTCTTGTCAGAGGTGAAGGAAGGGTTTGGTAATCAGATAAATCTGTGCTGGGACCGAGGATTGAACCCTGGCCGCCAGCACAGAAGTCTGACACCTTACCCCCTAGACCACCAGGTCCCCCTGTAGTTTATCAAAACTCGCAAAATATAATAAATCGTTTGAAATATTTTGTTTTCCGTTTTACGTTTCTCTGCAGACGGAAGTAATTGATTTACAATGTAACAATGAAATTAAAATTCATTCATGACACTACATCAAAAATAAACTTTCACAACTTGTGACAATGGAAAAGTGTCCCAACTTAAGATTTTTTGCAATAAAAAAAAAATTGTGAGTTCCTTTGGATCCACATCAGTTTGTGAAATTTAAAGAAAATAAATAGTGAGCTTCAACGACAGATGAAAATCTGGAATATCAATCAAGATGTGCAACAACCAATATTGAGGTGTATTTAAAATAAATGAATAATCACAAATAAAAGCAAATATCTCATTGATTTATATATTTTAAAAATGAATTAATAAAATACATGATTATGTCATTTAATTTTATATGTTTAGAATATTGTTTTATTTTATGTGTGTCCGGCAGAAAATTGTGGTTTGTCAAAGTGGTCCGTGCTTCAATTTGTGTTGGCCAAAGCTTGCTTTAGAGCTTCATGAAAAGCTCACTCTAGATTGACTAAATGGAAAAAAAACAAACAATGCTCGCAGATTTCTAGTTAATTTTCTTTAAGTAGCCCACCTGATCCTCACTCATAGAATTAGAGGTGTGTGAGTAATAAAAAATTTGAGTTTTAGTAGAGTTTAAGTAGCTACTTGAATAAGACTCAAATATTTTTACAAAACTCAATATTTTTTTTTTATCTTTTTCTATAATTTTTTATTTTAGGTTATAATTTTATCGAAAATTGATTCCCTCAATATTTATTTTTGTCTGATTAGAAAACAAATTGTAGAATTATATTTAATTTATTTAAAAATTTGATTTTGTGTGTGATTATATTACTTTTTTCACAAGAAAATAATATTTAAAAAAAGGTATGTTTGTACTGATTTATTGTTTATGCATAGCTCTATAACAAAAATTCAACTTGAAATATGCATTGTACACGTATTGTTCTATATTAATTGAACTGAATTTTTTTTTTTTTAAATTAGATGTTTTCATTCAAACTCCACTAAGTGAGAAATGATTACTTGCACACCCTAATTTCTAATACATTATTAATATAGTGTTGAGACTACTAACTACAACTACTACTAATACCAACAACTACTATTACTACCAACTACTACTAACCGCCACTTCCACCACCACGACTACTAAAATTTGTATTTGTTTTTCCTTATTCCTATACTTAATTTTAATTTTAGATAACTTTAGTAATATTTGAATGAAATGTCTACAAACCAGACGTGGATTTGGTTTTAAAATAATACTCTTTCTATTAATAAGGCTTGGCCGTGTTATTGAATCAATAAATGCAACGAATTGTTAAAATAATGGCACTTCAAACTGAACACAATGTTCTATATTTGCAGAATATTATGGGCTACATATTTATCCCGCTGGCATGGGTGATGGGGGTCGAATGGGAACAGTGCCAAGATGTTGCAAAACTTGTCGGACTCAAGACAATGGTCAATGAGTTTGTCGCTTATCAAGAGCTGGGTGTGCTTAAAAGAGCAGGTAAACTTTCGGTATGTATTAATGTTTATTCTCACGCAAGCTCAAGCCACACCTTGTGCGAGTATCTACAATGGTTTAGTTTATTTATTACTTCTTGTCTCTGCCATTTACTCCCTACATGCAGCATTTGTGGTATGAGAGGGGGGATATAAGGGGGGATAGAGGGGGGGAAGGGGTGCCTAATGCTCTATATATATCGGTCATTCAACCTTATCTACCCCTGCTCTCCTGGCGTACGGAGGAATTCATTTCTGAGGTGCGGACACCACTGAGGTGAGTTCCACCATCCCGATATGGTAGGGTGATACGTGATAAAGATGGTGGTGGAAATCAGAGGGAACTTACAGTTTTACGTGGGTTCCGAACCGCGGCGGGGGGTCTGGCATCCCACACATTCACAAAGCGTGAAAGCATTCACTTTGCTAGAGGTGAAGAAGGGTTTATTAATCTGATAAATCCATGCCGAGACCAGGAGTGGAACTCTGATCCCCTAACAGAGAAGTCTGACGACTTAACCTTAGACCCTCGCATTTGTGATATTAATTATTATGTTTTAATATAATATTTACTTAAAACAATTATAGGTGTTCTGGTGTGACTTGTTGGCTGTGTGATAAAATAATTAGCACATAACAAACAAAACATGTGGAAAGAATCCAATTCAAGTCTTTTCCTTTGTGCAGTTGATTCTTCCCACATCTGTCCTCTTTCCCAAGGTGGGGAGATAGCGAGCGTGAGTTTAGTGTATTAATTATGCACTTTTACACCATAACCATTTTTTGTCCAAAACAAATAAAATATTTCTTCTATAGAAACATAGAGTATAGTGTTGTGCACGTGCTAATCTCAACAGTTGTTGAATAACTATAATGAGTATAGCGGCATTTACTGACAAACCTTTTAAATAAAGAGAAAAGTTGTCATTAAATTCCAGGACATCTTTGACTGATATTTGACAACTGTTTGGATTAGCATGTGCAGAAAACTAAATTATATGTTTTTATAGAAGGATTTATTTTGGCCAAAATATGTTTAAGTTATAAACTGCAAAATGAATGCACTAAACCCATGCCCACTAGCACCCCATCTTAAATTTGCAATTATTAGTTTATTTATATTTTCTATATTTATATTTCTTTATTTTTTTTTATCAATTACCGTTATTATAAAATTATTTAGCCATTGAGCCACCTTATTGTTAAACATTTTTAAATTTTAACATATCTGAAAAATAATTTGAATAAAAGGTGTAATTTGTATTTAAGGGGTGAATAAATAAAAATCATTAAATCTTCTCTAAAATTTCAACTGTAATGTAAAAAAAATTAATATATTTATTGAATTTTAATGAGATATAAGTGAAACCTCAATAAACTTCTCAAAGTTGTGACAATAGTAACATTTTTTTAGAATGTTATCAACAAAGTATATTTAAGAACATCCATACATCCTCACTAACTTTCTCCACACTTCCCTAGCATTGCATACTTCCTTCACTTCAACAACATCCATACATCCTCACTAACTTTCTCCACACTTCCCTAGCATTGAATACTCCCTTCACTTCAACAACATCCATACATCCTCACTAACTCTCTCCACACTTCCCTGTCCTTGCATACTACCTTCTCTACAACAACATCCATACATCCTCACTAACTCTTCTCCACACTTCCCTAGCCTTGAATACTCCCTTCACTCCAACAACATCCATACATCCTCACTAACTCTCTCCACACTTCCCTATACCTGAATACTACCTTCACTTCAACAACATCCATACATCCTCACTAACTCTCTCCACACTTCCCTAGCATTACATACTCCCTTCTATTCAACAACATCCATACATCCTCACTAACTCTCTCCACACTTCCCTAGCATTGCATACTCCCTTCACTCCAACAACATCCATACATCCTCACTAACTTCCTCCACACTTCCCTAGCCTTGCATACTCCCTTCACTTCAACAACATCCATACATCCTCACTAACTCTCTCCACACTCCCCTGTCCTTGAGTACTCCCTTCACTCCAACAACATCCATACATCCTCACTAACTCTCTCCACACTTCCCTATCCTTGCATACTCCCTTCACTCCAACAACATCCATACATCCTCACTAACTCTCTCCACACTTCCCTAGCCTTGAATACTCCCTTCACTCCAACAACATCCATACATCCTCACTAACTCTCTCCACACTTCCCTAGCCTTGAATACTCCCTTCACTCCAACAACATCCATACATCCTCACTAACTCTCTCCACACTTCCCTAGCCTTGAATACTCCCTTCACTCCAACAACATCCATACACTGAGTCATACATGCTCTTTTATTCTGATAGATCTCAATGTTTCTCTTTTTCAAACATTCATCTACAACATTTACTCACGTCTTACATGACTTACCCCTTTGCTTTTGATCCACACACTCTACCTTCATATACTTGTTTCATCACTCGATCCACACTCATCCTCTCAACATGCCCAAGCCAACGTAAGACACTTCTTTCACATTGACCTGTTGTATTCCCTTTCAAACCACACGCCTTCAATACCCATACACTACCGACTCTGACCATACGAGTTTTTACACACACATTTCTTATCATTACAACTGCATTCACCTTGTTCTTGTGTTTCTTTTGGTAAACCCACACTTCACATCTATACAACAATGTTGGCACTAAAAACACTTGTATCTACCGCCATCTTGTCTCTTTCGATACTACCTCATTCTTTGTAATAGTCCACATACATCCAACTACTCTCAGAGATGCGTTCACCCCTCTGTAGATTTCACCATCTATCCTTCCATTTTTACAGAAAATTCTTCTCAGACACATAAATCATCCACCTTGTTCTAACAGTTTTCCATTCATACTAGGTTGACAATAATTTCCTGATCAGTCCTTATAGAAAATTATCACCTTAGTTTTGGAGACATTTGTATGAAGATCCAGTCTGTCTGTCTGCCGCTGCATTGAAATGATTTAATGCATTTTGCAAGTCCATTCAATTCTTATCCATTAATACAGCATCATCTGCATATAACAGCCCTATAATTAATTAATTAATATTTAGCACCGCGTCTTACTACCTGTTCGGGTTACACGCTTTAAGTACTATTCACGCTAATGGATTAGGATTTGGGAAGGTCGAATTAGGGGAAGTGAGCCCGCATTTGCGTGGAGTGAGAGTGGAAAACCATTTAGGAAAAACCACCCCCAGTTCATCCGACCGAGATTCGAGCCTCAATCTCCCCATCCTCAGCAGTCGAGCTCAACACGACAAGCGCGTTAATCAACTACGCCACCGAGGTGGGTCCTCACAGCCCTATAACATTACATTATCCATTTGTACACCAACCACTTTGCCACAAGCATCCTTCATACACTTATCCATGAAAACATCAAACAACCGTGGGGACATAACACAACCATGGGGACATATCACAACCGTGGGGACATAGCACAACCGTGGGGACATAACACAACCATGGGGACATAACACAACCATGGGGACATAACACAACCTTGTTTAATATCCTGTGCAATGGCAATCCATTCGCTCAGAGCTCATCCACCCTAATGCACACTTTACTCCCATTATACACCACCATAACTGTATTTACTAATCATGCATCTACACCATACACTCTAGGAAAATTCCATAACATACTCCTTCCTATTCAGTCGATCGTACTCTTTCTCCAGCTCAAAGAGTGCACTGTACTCCTCACTGCCATATATTCCTCAATCATATGTTGTGATGAAAACATGTGGTCCCACATTGTACACCTCAAATCTTTACTTTCACGCACCCTCCCAATTAGAATTTTCCCAAAAACTATGCCTAGAATACTCAACAAACTAATTGCCCTAAAATCCTTACATTCATTTTTACCGCCTTTGCCTTTGTACAAAGGAACAGTGACGGTGTTTTTCCAGTTATTAGAAGTGTTTAAAATCCCAGTACACACAATGAATAACTCACAAAGTATGGCAGGTATCACCACGCCCCACACGTAACCATTTCCCTTGTGATCCCATCTGCGCCCACATATCTGCCATTCTACAACACTTTCATAGCTTTTAACACCTTAGCCTCGTTAATTCTTTAACTCGTAATAACATTTTCCCTATTTTCTACTTTCTTCACATTTTTTCCATTAGATCGCTCAAAATACTCCTTTCATTGTTTTCATCCCAGATCATCTCCCCACGTTCATCCTGAACGCCAGAGGTTTGTCCTTGCCCTCCTCGTTACACGCTCATTATCCACTTCCAAAACAGCTTTGTACTCCCCTCAAAATTATCCTCCAGTCTTTCCTGATCAGATAATTCTCAAATGAAACAATAAAATGTAAACTAAGTTCAATGCTCACTTGAACATCATTAATATCACGCATCCCTTTTAACTTTATCTTGAAAATAAAATATGACCAAGGTTGTTTGCAAGGATAGAGGAACAACGCTTTTGTGTGATCATGAGCCAATCCACTGGAGAGCATGTTCATGTTTTTAACATCTGGACTCTTGGGAAATACCAGGACAGATTCTTGGAATTCCATCTTAATAATAATAATAATAATATTTAGCACCACGTCTTACTACCCGTTCGGGTTATACGCTTTAAGTACTAATTACACTAATGGATTAGGACTTGGGAAGGTTGAATTAGAGGAAGTGAACCCACATTTGCGCGGAAGGAGAGTGGAAACCATTTAGGAAAAACCACCCCCAGTTCACCCGACCGAGATTCTAACCTCGATCTCCTCGTCCTCGGCAGTCGAGCTTCAACACGACAAGCGTGTTAATCAACTACGCCACTGAGGCGGGTAATTCCATCTTATTTTCTCTCGGGTTTGTTGGTCGATTTAAGTTGCTGATGCCAAAAGTAACTTTGCCAGATGTAGGCAAGTTTTACTCAAAGAAACCAAACATTATGTTCTCGAAAGTAAAGAAGATTGTGGATACCATGTGATATGATTATTAATTGTATCTAAACTTTTATTGGAGCTTGTTTTACTACCTGTTCAGGTTATACACATATGTACTAATTATTCAAATGAGTTATGAGATTAGTAAAGTTGAATTTAAAGGGAGTGTACCCACATTTGTGTGGAGGGAGAGTGGAAAACAATTTTTGGGGAGGAAAATTCTCAGTAGTACCCAACCGGAATTTGAACCCTAATCTCCGTGTCGTGAGTGATACCTTAGAGTAGACCTAGCGGCCACCAAAGCAGGTTTGAATTCAGTTATTTTCTCTTATGAGACCAAGACATGACAAGTACGACCTTGTTTTGACTTTGATTAAAACTTTATTCAGCATTTAAAATTGTCAAGGACAATCAAATATGGATGCTTGCATATTCCATGCCATAATACTATGAGAAATATGTTAGAGAATAAATTGGTGTTTTAAAAGTGTATAAACCTTTGTATGTAATAGATAGATAAAATAGCTATTAAAATTCCACAGCCCCGTTCAGAGGCCATAGCGACGTACGCCCTGTGTGGCTTCTCAAACCCAGGATCTCTCGGAATCTTGATTGGCTCCCTCACGAGTTTATGCCCCAGTCAGAGACCTATTATCACCGAAGTCGCATTAAGGGCGTTCATCGCTGGAAGTGCCGTCTGTTTTATGACAGCTTGCATTGCCGGTAAGTTCTGTTTTACTAATTTAAAACTTCAAATTATTCTAAGTTTTATCCAGGTGTGTGCCCTTTTATACATTAGTGTGATACAGGAAATAGTGAGGTCAAACACCCCATCAAAGTCCTTGTAACTTTATCACGTAAGTCTAACTGTTTGTTAAACTGTAGAGTGTGACGTCACACTCTACGTATCACCCGCGCGGTTGAACTGTGAACCCGCCGTGTTTGACGATAGAGGGCAGGTCACTTAGTGTATTCCTCTACCGTCCGCGCGGGCGGGACGCGAGTTCAACCCTGTTAAAATTGATGTACAATAGTTCAATCAAGGCAGTCAGTTAACTCAGTTGAGTCAGTTCTGCTCGGATCAGTGATCCGCTAGCATTCATCTTTGTACGACTGACCTCTAAACAGCTGTGCTGAATATTACCGTGTACTATTATTGAATGTAGTCCAAGTCGTACTTCAAGTGTTACTAAACTGTTTAAAGCACTAACAGTAAAATAAATACAATCAAACAAATAAATACGGGTTTTCTTAAAGTTCCAAAGTTCATTCAAAAGAGGTTTCAAAACTTGGCATTTAAAAAAAAATACAGTTGAGTCCCCATTAGCCGAGCTTGTCATTAAGGCTTGGGATTGAGATCAAAAAATTTTGTGGGATCATTATTTTCAAGCTCTCTCTTTATGCACTTACAAATCAATTGTTAAAATGCTATGGTAAGTATATGTTATTTAATTTAGATTATATAAGGAGTTTCACTCTTAAATAATTCACTAACTTATTATTATTATTATCATCATCATCACCGCGCCTTACTACCCGTTCGGGTTATACACACTTACGCTAATGTGTAATGGTAGGGTGATTGTGAGATGAAATGAAGGACCTACAGTTTAACGTGGGATCCGAACCACGGTGGAGGCCTGGCATTCCCCACATTCACAAGATGTCTTGTCAGAGGTGAAGGAAGGGTTTGGTAAGGTAAGATAGTAAATCTGTGCCGGAACCGAGGATTGAGCCCCGGCCGCCAGCACAGGAGTCCGACACTTTACCCCTAGACCGCCAGGTGACCCTTCAAATCTTAATCCGAATAAATATGAACATAAGAGGAAATATAAATATAATAGATAGAATATAAAATACAAATAGTAACGAGATGATCACAATATTCCTTATAATCCATTCACTATAACATTCATACATTCAGTTGTTTGTTAAATTACTGGTCTGGGGCCTGGTTGTTGAGTGTGCTCTATAATTATAATTGGTTCTGAATCACAAATAAAGAGTAGAAGATTTCTAAAACAAATTTGATCTTGAAAAATAGGGGGAAAAAAATCAAGGGATTTAGAGTCTCAAACTAAAATATTCTTAAGTAGAGGTGTACGATTGTTTAAAATAATAATTCATGTTACGATTATTTGCACCGATTAATCCCGATTATCGATTATTTATTAATAACTATTGGGAAATATGCTTAAGAGAATGATAACAGTTAATGTAATTAATACAAAAGGATATTTTATGCCTAATCGGTGAAAGTAGGGACTAGATTGTTAGTTTTATAAACGGTATGAACTTATATTTCTTTATCTGGTCATGTAATCTTTGCATAGCCCGCAGCCCGGATGAAGTGTGTTTATAAGGATTTATTTGTGAATTTGATCACCGAACTACTACCTAGAAAATTTTGATTTAAATTTTACTTAAAAAAATAAATAATTAAATGACATAATAATTAACGGTCACAATTAATTGCTGATGCACTAATAATCGCCTGATAACCATTCAGTGGTATCTGCATCGGTGCACCCCTATTCTTAAGGATTCTAGGGATTATCCTTAATTGCAATAAATATTTAACCAAACTTGTCAAATTTAAATTTAAAAAATTTATTAATTCATGTTGTCTGTTATAAATAATATTTTAATCATCTAGTTTTTATTTTAAGAATGAACATCAACTTTTATAAGCATTAAAATTGTAATTAAAATAAATGTCATAACAGAATAGTTTCCAGTAAGAGCCGATCTAAGGAACATATGCAACTGCGTACAGAGGAATGGAATTGGGACAAGTGAGCATGCGCGATTATTACATTAAGGACTGACAAATGAAATGTGAAACATTTCAAAATTTCTAATGGCTTGTGATTCTTACGTTTCCTCACAAGGTAATTAAAGTTACGAAACCTTATTTTGGAAAAATATTATCTCTTTCAAATGTCCATTTTATTAACTTTTTTTTGTAATTGTGTGTGTAATCTTAATGTATTTAAAGACACAAGTATTGAACCCATTTTAATGGTTTTCTATTATATTTATACTAGTGAGTTGTTCTTATTTTAAAATAATGTTTATTTATAAAGTGTTATTTCTAATTTAAAGGTGACCTGGCAGTCTATTGGCAAGGTGTCAAGACTTCTGTGTTGGAGGTTCGGGGTTCAATCCTCGGTCCCGGCACAGATTTATCTGATTACCAAACCCTTCCTTCACCTCTGACAAGACATCTTGTGAATGTGGGGAATGCCAGGCCTCCACCGTGGTTCGGATTCCAAGTTAAACTGTAGATACTCAATTTCATCTCACAAATAATAATGATGATTATAATTTAAAAACCAATATTTCCATGTTTTATACTTTTTTTTACCAAAGGTATTTACTATTAAAAAAGAGTGTCATTCTTATTTCAAGAACATGTATTGTTTTCATGTATTTGTATTATATTAATTTAAAGTCCTTTGTTCTAATCTCGTGAATGCCTCTACCTTTCAGAAATACTACAGGTGTATCAAGGTTACTGAAACACTATCCATAATGATTAATGCCGATGTGTGATATGTTACAGGTATACTGCTCACAGAAGACCAGTACACCAACAACGGAACCAATACAACTATTTCCCCCTGATATTAAACCGCCGCCTTGGGAGTGAAGTCACACATTTATCTGTCATCATTTACAGAACATTCGCATCGAATCTTCCGACGCAACAGTTTATTTAAAAATATGTTTAAACTCTTTTTCTTTTAATATGCGCAAGATCTTGATTATTGTAGACTTCCAACCAAAGATGTCCGATAGGTTTCCACTCCTTACCCTCGACGGGAAGTCAAAGACTTGAACACTTTGAGAGGTGGGAGGTCAGCACTCTTGACAAAGGCACAACTTTTCTGTTGATGAACTATCACATGACATATGATCCATATTGTGTATTAGATTGAGAAAGGGACTCAACTTTTAAGAATAATATAGTTTTCATTTAATTTATTTGTATTTAACATGAACTTTCTGAATCGACTGATTATATCGGCACACAACTAATAAATCAGCTTGACTCTAGAACAGACACAATACCTAGCCCTGTGTCATTAATTCCTCACATTTCACCAATGTTACATTTTTAAGTCATGCCAGGAATCTAACCAGAGTCCCTCAGCTCAGTAGACAGATGCTAATGACTGAGCTAAAAGTGTCGAACCTTTACCAATCAATGCTAGTCATGTTTCCATAGTCATTTCTCTATTTATTTTCAAAAAACACCGATACAGGAAGTTCACGTGGCTGAGGAAAATTACAACTCTTAGTTGCAATTAAAGATCATATAAATTTACTGTTGAGTATAAACAAATTATTTTAGCCACGGGTAGAACTAATAAGAACACTCGTATTTTATAGACGTGGTCTGTGAATGTAAGAGAGACAAGGAAAGAGGAGGTCATGGGAATGAAGTTTGTGAAGAGCATGTTAGCTGTCACCAGGGGAAACAAGATTAGGAATGAAGTTATAGGGGAAAGAGTGGGGGTACAGGGAGAACATGAG
>CABFOW010007107.1:0-13959 GCA_902141385.1 Timema californicum | reverse complement strand
ACGCACTTACGCTAATGTGTAATGGTAGGGTGATTGTGAGATGAAATGGAGGACCTACAGTTTAACGTGGAATCCGAACCACGGTGGAGACCTGGCATTCCTCACATTCACAAGATGTCTTGTCAGAGGTGAAGGAAGGGTTTGGTAATCAGATAAATCTTTGCCGGGACCTGGGATTGAACCCCGGCCGCCAGCATAGAAGTCTGACACCTTACCCCTAGACCACCAGGTCACCCTGAAGTGATAAATAATAATAGATGCTGAGCAGTTGACCAGAGTTCAGAATCCCAACCTGTTACTAAAGCTGGACGTGTTTGGAGACACTTGCGTTGGAATTCTGGTCAGTGCCATGACAACACAAATTATAATTAACTTGTGAGGTCCCAAGCGCCAATAGTCCTTTAAGTCAAAGTAATAGAAAACACATTTAATATAAACAATGTCTACAACATCAAGAAACTATTTTACTGTCTCTTATGTTTAAGTTTTTTTAAATAAAATAATGTGTTTTTAACAGTATCAATAAAATCAACATGAATTAACTAGCATAATTTTACATCGTTAATAATATTAGTGTTAATAGTTGAACATTTGACGCATTAACCCATAAAGTAAAAAATTAATATCTTTGTTTCCGCCCAAATAAAATAATTGTATCTTACACAACCCTAATTTTATTTCAAATAAAAAGGAGGTCACATCATAAAATGTTGAAAATAAACATATTCCGGTAACACCACATAACACTTCAATAACTTTCCCTACTGTTCATGTTTGCCAGCTGTTTCTCCTTGAGCTCCACCGTTAACACAGCGTCCCTCAGAAGAGCCTTCTCAACCTCCATTTTGAGATCATACAATTCTGCCTCCTGCTTCAACTTAAAGTTGTGAAATTCCTTCAACTGATCCAGCCTCGCCTTCACCTCCAACTCAACAAATTTGGTTGATTGCTGGATAAAAACCTCTTCACTTGATCGGGACTGTTTTGCAGGAGGTGCCTTCACTGAAATATGCGAGTTAATTATCATGGTGACAGTAATAGTAAGACAGGGACAACTTAAAATTAATAAGTTCAATGAAAATCACTGTTAAAATAATTGATATTCACAAACAAAACCCATTGAACAATTTAATAAACCTGAATATATTACACCATGTTGACTATTAGAGTATATAAATACTTATTAAATAGGTGGTGGTAGATAGTAAAGTTTCTGAACATTATAAAAACACAAACTATAATATGTAATTAGGCCCAATGTATTTCATAAAATACCTGTTGCCCTGCTGTGTTTACCCGGTGTGAAGCTCTGGGAGGTTGTAGCAGTTGTGAGCTGCATTTCATCGGCAGGAGTTTGAGCAGGACTGTTCCAAGGGGAGGGGGAATAGGATGTCAGGGGTGAGCTGACGGTGTTTGTGGAGTTGAGGGTGCAAATTGGAACAAGATGCTCAGTAGTGGGAGTTGTGGCTGCTATAGCATCTTGCAGGTGATGGTAATCACTGTCCCAAGGTGTGTTGATTTCCTCATCAAGAAAAGGCTGAATTGACATCACCTGTGCAGTGATCTCGGTATCCATTGGGGAGGTCTGGGGTGGTTTACTTCCCTTGATACTCATTGCGCACCGCCTCATCAGCATCTTACGACTACGCACTTTGCTTTTAAGCTTTTCCCAGTATCTATGAACATATATTACTTGTGAATCAATCAATGTGCCTGAGGATGAAGTAGAATTACGTTGAAACTAGTTGTCTAGTACTGGCGGCTTATATGGCATCACTACACCGGGAGAAAGGGAATTACTACTAAAAATCATCAATCAGTAACACATTGATTGATTCACAAATAAAATATATTAATATTATGTTCACTTTTCAGAATAGTTGTAAAAACATTTTTGGGATAAATTTGTATCTCATATGCAACATCCATAATTTAGTTTTCGTCAGGTTATGTCAGGTACTTTCAAGTAAAATATAAATAATTGCATCATCCTTAAATCTATTTATGACCACCTTTGTGATCTACTGGCCAAAGTCCCTGGCTACAGATCCAGAGGTCCCAGATTTGGTCGGCCTATTACTCGCTTGTGGGCTCACACCATGGAGTGTTAGATCTATTTATATACAAGTACAAAACTTAAAGTCAGTAGAGTTGAGAAATAAAAATATCAGGGCTGTGGAGTCTAAGTCAGTAGCAATTTTGGGTGGAGTTGGAGTCGATAGAAAAAGTACTGACTTTGATTTCCACACACAAATTTATAATACTATAATAATATATAAGTATATAATTTTAATTTTATACAGTTTTTTATTCTTTACAGCCAATATTTGTAATTTAGATTTACAAATTTATTCATATATAAACCACAATGTCAAGGAAGCTTCTAATGATTGGTAATTTGTATTAAAGCATTTTATTGTGGTACATTGTTATTACTAATTAGTATACTTCAGACATTTCTGAAGGAGTTGGACAGTAGAAAAATAGAGGAGTTAAAGTCAAAGTCTTGACGTACCGACTCCACAGCCCTGGAAAATATAGCTGGTGGTGAAATAATATAGTCCTTAGAACTGTCAAACTCAAATGTTAGTTCAGGAACTAATTACAATCCTACTACACATATTGGGGATAGTACGATTTTTACGAGTGTTCAAAGACACTTTCTATTTGACATGTAGCAATGACTAATGTGTTCTTATTATAAATACATACAACAAGAACACAGAGCTTTGAATGATACCAATATTAAGATTGTTAGTAGGTTTACTATACTTATTATAATAATAATATACTCACCTTCACATTCCTATTACTTAATCATTGAATTTTATTTATGATTAAGTTAACAGTATAGTAAACATTTGGTGAAATATGCTGCCAACATCTTAAAGTAAAATACAGTAACATTTCCAACAATCTGTCCAATTTACTATTTCTCTTAACAAAGTTATTTATTTTAATGGCATATTAGACATTTGAGTGTACAATAATTAATGTTTGTGATGAAAACTATCCCAACCTAACAAAACCTAACCTTACATGCATCAATAAATAGAAAATCAATCAATTTTTGAGTTTAATGTTTTTAATCAAAAGGAATCAAAATGGTGTGGTCGTGAATTACACTATCTTAGTGAAATATATTTTAAGAAAAACATGTTTTTATTTGTTGACGATCAAAATACCCAGCTGGGGTAACCATGCAATGGATTGTGTCGTTAACCCAGGCAACGCTTTTCTTTGCTTCAAACAAATAAAACAACTCATTTTATTTCTTCTGACCCAGTTTTTGATTAATTAAAAAAAAAATCCTAGTCCAAATTTTAAAATTCCGGCTTTGGGGTGTACATGTTCGGGCACAAGGGTTCTTAATTTTAAAATGTGAGCCCTCTGTGTGTGGTAGATATCACGCAATACTCATGATACCAACGATTACATACTAAAACACTTTTGGTGCTATGTTGGGACTAATTATTTCTTTAAATATTCATATTAATTTCATTTATTTTAATTTTATTTGAGATATTTAACTTTCACTTTCTGAACCAACTGATTATATCAGCACACGATCGGAAGCGAAAAGTCTATCCATGTTCCCAGGAAAAAGTATTTTTACATACCTTTCCAAGGTTCTTCTACATGCCACAATAGATATGGGACCGACAGCTTTATTTCCCCTTCAAAGGAAAAACTTCTTGCTACACAATTTCGCTCAAGAAATATCCATAAACTCTGGTTGAGTTTGAACCCACAACCATCGGGTCCTGAGGTGAGAACTTTACCCCAAGACCACCGAGGTTGACTATTTACATTCCTTTGTGACATGATGAGTAGGTAATTTTTTTTTAACTTTATAGAGTAATATTTGAAAACAGAAAAAAATCTTAGCATTGGTAATTTTCTAATTTCAGTATTCTTAGGTATTAATTAATAGGATGAAAATTATTCTATTTCCCACAGATTAAACTTTTAAATTATACAATTATTAGCTCAAAGAAACTAGAATTTGCTCCATAATTTGAAAAAAGCCCAAACACATTACTATTTCTGGAGACTGATCCTCTTCTTAATATGTAACCATTATTATAAAGAGTGGTGATTTCTCGCAAAGTTTTTACATTAGCTTAAAGAGTGTTGTCCAAGCTGCGATAGCTACCTATGACTGTGGCTGGAGTCGCATCTTGGAAAACTCCTACACGCGATTGTTGCATGCGGCTAGTGTGGCCGTAACCGTACGACTCCAGACATAGTCGCAGCTTGGAAAACACCACATGCGATTGTTGCATGCAGCTAGTGTGGCCGTAACCGTACGACTCCAGACATAGTCGCAGCTTGGAAAACTCCACACGCGATTGTTGCATGCGGCTAGTGTGGCCGTAACCGTACGACTCCAGACATAATCGCAGCTTGGAAAACACCACACGCGATTGTTGCATGCGGCTAGTGTGGCCGTAATCATACGACTCCAGACATAGTCGCAGCTTGGAAAATACCACACGCGATTGTTGCATGCGGCGAGTGTGGTGGCCGTAACCGTACGACTCCAGACAGTCGCAGCTTGGAAAACACCACATGCGGCTAGTGTGGCCGTAACCGTACGACTCCAGACATAGTCGCAGCTTGGAAAACACTTCGCAGCTTGGACAATGCACCTCTAGGTTGACCACTGCTCCCGTATTTTTTGGGTGCAGTCCCAGATTTTGAAAGGTTTTTAAAAAAAATTAATATGCAAGATTTTTTTTTAATTGCCACATATCAAAATACAAGTTGTGCCGAGTGGAAGCAAGTGGTTACATGCTTCATACTTTGTGAACCTAATATATCAGTAGCTCAATAGGATAACTCTAAGTGGTGATTGCAATGCAAATTAAATTTAGCAAAAAATCTGACCGCGACAAGTGGATTGAGAATTTTAAGCATTTTTAAAGCAACAAGGTACTTATTGAAACATTGAAGACCATTTTGGAACTAGGTTTTCCCCTTCCTCAGAACAATTTTTTTCCAAATTAAATCATTTGTGAGCCTCAAAAAATCAATAGCAATGATTATAATAGGGAAATAGTCAGGATAGACTATGAAACTAGGTCTCCCTTAACCGAAAAATGAGTTCTCACCTATCATATTCAATGAATCGTTAAAAATGAATACAAAATGGATGCCAGAACCCTCATTTCATTAGACTTGAATGTTATTTAACGCTTTTATTAAAAGTGAAAAGTAGATCTACTTTTCTTCATTTTCAATTATCAATTTTGAAAACTGGAAACACAATGAACAGTGAGAACATGTACAAGCATTACTGAATTAATTTTTATTTTTATGTAGGGGATGAAGATTTATTTAAATTAAACATTAGACTGCGACCACTTGTGACATATTGGATTTAATCCAGAATTGTTTATGCTTCTTTTGATATAATATATTTTCTAACTAGTGTGATAGTTGCACACATATGCAATGAATCGCAGTCACAAACCACGGTCTGCTCAGATCAGTCACCTTCAGCTAACCACAGAGATCTGAGTGTTATTGTGTTGGGGTCATTTGAGTGCTATAAAAATAGTTCTTTGTGTGTGGCAATTGTGTTAGGTTTGTTTGAAAATTGAAAATGTTTTTGGGTGGAAAAAAGTGTTTTTGTGACAATGAGTGGGGTGAAAAAAAGAAAGTTGGAAGCTGCTATAGTGGTTAATTATGTCTGTTGAACAAATCCTAAAGGAAACTGAGAATGTCTGGACCAGACAATGTGACTAAGTCTCGCACATGCAGTTATTCAACAGTCATTATTACTACAAGAACTACCACAGGATGAATTAGCCGAATACAGCATGGGACTGACTAGAAACAAGTAGCAAAGTGCCAAAGTGCGCACATGCACAGCCTCAAATCTGTCAAACTGTTGCGGATGAACGCCACAAACGCTCAGATTAGAGTAAAACTGGTCTTAGACCAGTCACCGGTTTTCTAACTCTATCTGACAGGCTACTTTAGTTTGACAAACATCATCCAACTTTGGTCTGAGCATGTAGCTTAACTTTTTACACAGCACCGTTTCAATAATTGGAACAGTAGATCAGTCTCATCGTGATCAATGACAGATAATGTGAACAAATTCCTTTAATTTTCTCAAAAAATGATTCAATGAAAACGACATGTGAGAACTCGCCTATAGATACTAGAAGATTAGGATATATGAATAGAAAAGGTTTATACTGTATGCTATTATAAGATTAAAAATAATCTTTCAAAGTCATAAAACTAACAAAAGTGCTTCTTGCATGGAGAATATAAATTATTTTTCTCTTTCACTTCCCCTATTGAGAATAACCACACTTTGTAGCACATTTATTTTTTTCTAGTTGTCATCACCTACTAAGGAGAAAGGGAGTGCCCTTGAATTGTAAGAGAGACTAGGAAAGTGGAGGCCATGGGAATGAAGTTTATGAGGAGTATGTTACCTGTCACAAGGAGGAACAAGATTAGGAGTAAGGTTATCCGAGGAAGAATTGTGGTACAGGGAGTACATGAGATAGTAGAGGAAGCAAGACTGAGATGGTATGGACATGTAGTGAGGAGGTTGGAGTACATGAGATAGTAGAGGAAGCAAGACTGAGATGGTATGGGCATGTAGTGAGGATGTTGGAGTACATGAGATAGTAGAGGAAGCAAGACTGAGATGGTATGGACATGTAATGAGGATGTTGGAGTACATGAGATAGTAGAGGAAGCAAGACTGAGATGGTATGGACATGTAATGAGGATGTTGGAGTACATGAGATAGTAGAGGAAGCAAGACTGAGATGGTATGGACATGTAATGAGGATGTTGGAGTACATGAGATAGTAGAGGAAGCAAGACTGAGATGGTATGGACATGTAATGAGGATGTTGGAGTACATGAGATAGTAGAGGAAGCAAGACTGAGATGGTATGGACATGTAATGAGGATGTTGGAGTACATGAGATAGTAGAGGAAGCAAGACTGAGATGGTATGGACATGTAATGAGGATGTTGGAGTACATGAGATAGTAGAGGAAGCAAGACTGAGATGGTATGGACATGTAATGAGGATGTTGGAGTACATGAGATAGTAGAGGAAGCAAGACTGAGATGGTATGGACATGTAATGAGGATGTTGGAGTACATGAGATAGTAGAGGAAGCAAGACTGAGATGGTATGGGCATGTAATGAGGAGGTTGGAGTACATGAGATAGTAGAGGAAGCAACACAGAGATGGTATGGACATGTAGTGAGTATGTTGGAGTACATGAGATAGTAGATGAAGCGAGAATGAGATGGTATGGGCATGTAATGAGGAGGTTGGAGTACATGAGATAGAAGAGGAAGCAAGACTGAGATGGTATGGACATGTAGTGAGGATGGAGAGGATGGCAAAAAGAAAATGGGGGAAATGAAGTTTTTAGTAAAAATACTGCATGGGAGGAGCAGATGACAGGAAAATTGTTCAAGTGAGAGGAGAATGGAAGAAATTAGGTAAAGTAGGAAGAATGATGAAATATGGAGGCGTTTTACTAAACTGACCTGGCCACAGGCTGGAAATAGTTGATGATGATGATGATAACCTTTAGATTCCCACCCCTCTATTCCTACTCCAGGGGTACCACTATTTACCTCAAGAAGAAGCTAGTGTCAATGAGTTGTTGTCAAAGGGTTGTGATGGGGATCAATCAGTTGTAGAGGAACGGAGGGGTTGAGTGGGTAGCTAGTACCTCTTGAGAAGATTACTATGAAGGATATTCAGGCAAGATACATCATTACTTTCTACCCGAGACATATACCTAGTTTAACTATAAATTCATGAACTAATACGCTAAACAAAGTCACATGTTTAAATGAGTCATACATTCAAATCAATTATAAATCACTTTAGTGTTTAACTAACATAGGTGTGCAGTAAGCCTGTCAAACTCGTGTGATCATTAGAACTGAATTGGAAGTTAAAACTACTGAGGAACCACATTTAAAAAATCAATATTTTCATATTCTTAAATAAAGGAATTCCATTTATGAAGTACTTGATTACTAGAGTACAAAACAGTTGGACCCTAAATATATAACTACAAGAAAGACTATATGTTTTTACCAGAAATTTAAAACCTTTTATTTACAATAAAAGTGTTAATATCAGGATTTAAATCGTCTGCCCGTCAGTTTTATATTTGACAAATGTGTGTCCGTAAGCTGATATATCTTCTTTTTTTTTTAATTCGTGCCTTTCAGTGTGATAAAACAAAATAATGTTAATAGCCTACCCCTATGTGCTCCCAAACATTGCAAATACTTGGTGCTCAAATTCAAAAACTCTGGAATTTATTCTGGTTGGAAATAAAATACAAATTTAGACACTCACAAGGCCATTTCCTTAAACTATGCTGAATTCCTGAATATTTTATTTTTAAATACAAATAATAGGATTCCATTATATGTTTATCCATCATCAAGGTCCATAAGTCACAAGTTTGGCATGCCTGATCTACATACACCCATAAAAAATAAAAAATATTTACAAGTTAAACAATACTACTAGTATATTTATATATTAGAATTTGTATAAGGAAAATGGAATTTTGGGAGATTTTCCCATTTGAACATTTGAGCATTGTCTTTCTAAACATTACTGGTATTGTTAGTTATTTTTTACTCTGAAGAATTTTTTTTAGCACCACGTCTTACTACTTTTTCAGGTTATAAACTTATGTACCAATTACACAATTGAGTTAAGGATGAGGCAGGTTGAATTTGGAGGAAGTGTACCCACGTTTGCATGGAGAGTGGAAAACCATTTAGAAATGAAACACCCTTGGACTCAGTACACCTTACCAAGATCGAATCCTGAAGATATTGCTTTTGTGTACTGTGCACATTCATGTAGTTTTGAAATTATTTATTTTCAATCAATTTCTAAATCGGAAGAATGAAAATTGATATAATTAAACATAGTCTATCTTAGTAATAGAACCATTAGGGCCTATAAAATATTTGTGTCATATGCAGAAAAATCTGCGATAAATATAATATCTTATAAACAGTTAGCTAAATGATTTTTGAAAATATATATATCTAACATCAGAAAAATATAGATAGCCTGGTTAAAATATGATTTTTTTTTCTTATTTATACTAACTATATTTATAAATTACTGTTCTGAAAAGTTCTTCTTTGGTTATTTGATCACTTATTGTAAGCTACAACCAAAACATGTTTGAGTGCTACTGTTGTTCATTGATTTACATTTTTACGCCAATTATTGTTTCCCACCTATGGCCTAGGTCACTTTTTTATTCAAGACATATAATATGTTTCCACTACCTTCTCGCTAGGCCTGTCGTAACTTCATATGCCTTAAGATCTACTTAAGACTAGGTCAGGCACAACAACCAGTCCCCGGCCATTTAGTCATCACTGCACATTTATCCAATGTTAAAATTTTCGGCCATACCAGGAATTGAACCCGGTACCTTAGCTCAGTAAATAGACACGCTACTGAGTTAAGGCCTTGTCCATTACTATAGTTTTTAACTTCTGTCCCAGATTGTTAGTAGGAATAGGTCACGCTATGTTAGCTAGATGCCAGGTTTAACATTAAAGGCCTGTCTACAGACACTGTAGCGGTAAGGTGTTGGATCAACTTTTAACTTTCTAAGGGACTATTCAAACAGAAGGTTTAAGACTAACGTACCAATTAATGTTAGTAAATATGTGCTCAGACTTTCTCATTGGATAGGACAATCATGTGATTAAGAATACAGATTGTGTAGAGTTGATTTCAATTTCTAAGGAATATTGAGAACTTAAAACTATACGGATATGAGCTTTAGGACTATGTAAACTTTCTGGCATTTCGTTGTTGCAGCACTTATTATATAGAGGTTAAGTTGAAATAGTTTCTATAACTCTCAATTTTGTAGTTGAACGGTTAGTTACGCCACTTAGACTAAACAAACTAATTTGTTTTACATAGAAATTGTTTTATATTTAAAAAAAACATAAATAGGTACGTAGTATGTACCCTTCAAGTTGTGTAATATCCCGTTAGGAAACGTCGCGTTAACAATTGAAGAGCTGTGTGATTTTCAACCATGCTTTTTCCTTATCGGTACTTTTTTTTAATGTCTTATTATTTTCTACTATGTCACTGAACTTCCTAATTAAATCAAAGAGAATCGCTCTTTCTGCTGGTGTGAAAATCATATTACTTGTTGACATTTTGTCGGTTATATGCTCCATTGCGTTTTCTAATTCTATGTATGCCGCTAATAAGGAAGGGTCGCTCGTGAACGAGTCATTCAAATTGAATGAGAGCTGTGAGCGAGTCGTTCACGCCACCACTACACATTACATCCCGCATCTGATACATTGATCAATAGGCCATACGTAATATGCGTAGGTAATAAAATTAAAGAATCAAACGTAATAGGCTTCGGATAAATTATACATAAATACTAATTCGATCATCAGTTGAAAGGGAAGGGACAGATTGGTTTGATACATCACTAGCCGCCAAAACCAAATAAAAGTGACTAATCTTGAATCAATCTTTAAGAAAAGTGATTATTTACACTTGACTAATCGACCATATCTGTCGATTTTAGGGTCTTGATCCAATTCACAAATCGGTTCTTACCTCAAGGTACACTTACACCGGAGCGAGCATTAGCGAACACGTGTGAACGAGCATCAGCGAATAGAGAATTCTCTTTGGTGTAAATAGTCAGCAAATTGGAGCGAACACCATTAGCTAGTGTTCGCTCATGATATCTTCGTATTCGCTGATGATCCGCCCGCTGTTGGTCTTTGAGCGAATTATCAAAGGAAATTCATGCTCTCCCCTGTTTTTTGTTTGTTCCAGTGTGTAAACAGTTTCACCAGTTGGACTTTGCTAACGTTAGCGAACTGTTTTACGCTATTTATTCTTTAACTATTGGCGCTTTTAGTTTGTAGTGATTGTTGTAGTGATTGCTGACGTTTCCATTAAAAAAAATCCCAACAGCCAAGTTTTCCTCCTTTTCCTTATTTTTTACACAATTTTTTGCATAACTATAAGTGCACTCGCCAAACAAAATACTGCTAAATAGTCTTCATAATCACTACCTTTTATAGTACACAAGCATTCACTCTCCCGGGGTAGCTGCGAATGGGTGGATCTTTTGCGAACGTCACCAAATCTAAGTACTCTCTGGTGTAAACACCATTCGAACATCTCCGAATGAAACAGTAGCTAATGGTAGCGAATGCTCGTTCGCTCGTATTCGCTACCATTCGCTATGGTGTAGATGTACCTTCATAGATTATAAAGGTCTTCCCTGGCGTTAAAAAAAATAGACTCGAGAATTAATAGAAAGAACAAAATATTTAAAAAAAATACAAATAAGTTTGTTTTGGAACATTTCGAAACCAAGGCTGGGAATAATTTATATTATAATCAAGATCTCTTAGGATTGTGAGAATTCTGGAACTACAATGATGTTCACAAATTACAATAATAACTTTAAACACAGTTAATGAAAGCAACGAGCATTGGGATTCACAGAATAAAACAACCTTTTATTGATTACACTTTATAAAAAAAAGCCTCTTCTCTACATATCGGAAAACACTAGTAAAAATGGGTGGTGAGTTGATGACACATGAGTCCGGCGTAAGCGCTAGTTTCATTTTATATAACTTAACAAATATAATTATTATATACTATCACCATGACGCAAAACGAATTTGCGACCGTTAAGGGCGTCGATATTGATAGAAATATAAGAATTTCTTATTGTAAATTATGAGTTATAGTGGAAAATTATAACACACTTTTTCATTCATGTGTGCACAGAGCTAACAACTTTTATATAAGTCAAAAACAAGATAATGTCAACAGTTCTAAACATTGGAGATATATAGCTCAGCTCATAGTTGATGTTTAGTAGAAAGATGGCTTCTTTGGTTCCTTCATTGAGAGACATATTCAGCCTCGCTGCTACTTTTCCATGAAACAAAAGCCCCTCCCAATTTGAACGCATAACCCCAGTAGGATCTTCGATCAATTTTGTCACTGCTTCGATCAGTGTCGACAAATCCACTCAACTTTCCATCACTCTTCTGAAACACAGACACAATCCATTGAGTATTTTAAATATTGTAGGACTCTTTTTGCACTTGACCAGTGTTTTTCATTACAAAATATATTAAATTAACTTAATAAAATTAACTGGAGTTTGCTAGCGTCACCGCTCGGTGATAAAAGCACTTTCAAATGTGCACTTGTTAAACGACTCACTTTTAACATATTCGCTATAAAGGGACCATTGTAGTAGTGATGGGCAGTCTGTGCGTTGAAAGTATATATATTATAGAAGTCGCCATCAATGTTAAAAAGTCTACGCCAAACAACAAATTATGGACTTGTGCGGTTATTATGTTAGAAATACAGGTATAAGAGGGTTTTTCTCTACCAGAATACTACTTCATAGAATTATTCTGGTAGGGAAAAAGACCTTCCAGACGTGACAACCTTGACAACTCAAGCGCTTCGCTCCATATCTCTCCACTAGAAAGCATTTGCAGCCTTCTCTTTTCTCACTAGACCGGTGACCTCGAAGCCAAGCCCCTTTCCTAACAATGTTAGTAGAAGAAGTAAGGGCATTGCTTCCCTGGCGAGTCTTTCTTTAGTTTGTTAATCCCGCAAAGTACAAACATATTTTGCCTTGATATTCGCAAGTTGTGGTTGTGGAACGCTGAATCGCTACCTTGCTTCATGCCTTTTGCACGAGTTGCTTAATTTTAGTTTTATTTAGTAACGTCCAGGCTATACACTTAAGTACTGGATTAGGCATTGGGGAGGTTGAATTTAACTAAGCCACCGGGGCAGGTGTGAGAGTCTAATAATTCAGTTAAATTGCATGTGTATATTTTTTTATAAAGTTTAAAATTATATCCTATTTAGATAAAGATGGAAGAACAGAACAGTTCTGAACCACCAATAAGCAGTATTAGAGCTCCAAAACAAATTTCACTTGACAATATTTACTGTTTTATTTTTTCTCTTTTCAATATTTGAGTTTTGAATCAGAAATTTTCTCGAATCATCGAATATAAAATATCCTTAAGGATTCGAGCTCGATCCAAACTGTTATAAACGATGTTGGTAACATTGACATATGACAAAGTTTGTGCCAAACTGGTTCCCTGAATGCTCGCACAGGAAAAGAAAAACCACAGAATGCAAGTCTGTCAGGACCTGCTAAACCTCCACAAGGCTGAAGGTGATCGTTTCCTGGACTCATCATCAGTTACAAGACATTACTCTTATTGGGTCCAATTACATAGACGTATCTCGTGTCGGCCACTTTGCCTGCTCCCAGATTGAAGCATGATGATGGTTTGTCGGTTCTTCTCTAGGAGCGCTGAGGTCTAGCTGATTTATCAATTGGACTAAAAATTTGAAACGGCTGTAACTTAGTAGGTTGACTTATGACAATTTTGTATTGGGAATATTGTAGTACTTGGAAAGAACTCCCAGATAGCATTGAAATCTCATTTTTTTGAAATCTTGAGGGTTAGCTGGTTTTCTTTTGGACTCTTCATATATTGTTAGCCATTAAAATGTGAACAAAACAAATGGCCCGTTTACAACCAAACGCACCCGCTTGTCGGACTCGCAACTATGCAATAACGCAATTTGGTCTGTCTACATACCTTACCCAAACACAATCGTATGTTGGAATTGTCAGACCCGCTTGTCGAGAAAGTTCAACATTGTCCATTTCTCGCCTTTATTAATTATTTAGTTCCGTTGGTTTGCGTTCAGCGAATAAAAACAAATAGATATGAACTACTAGAATCAAATAATATGAAGGTATTTGGTCTATTGCAACAGCTCTTGGAAATGTATATTACAGAATACAGGATTTTCAATTAAAATCATATATATTTAACCATTTAAATATTTTTTA
>CABFOW010007106.1:0-26486 GCA_902141385.1 Timema californicum | reverse complement strand
AAAGAAGAAATATTAATATATTTACTTTAAAATATGATCGCGAATATTAAAAAGACAGGAAAAATCGATATCATTACACTATGACAGGGATATTAAGGTTCGATTCCGGTTGGGTGCGCTGAGGGTGATTTTTCGTAAACGTTTTCAACTCTCATTCCAAACAAATGTGAGTGCACTTCCTCTAAAAATCAATAATCTTCTTCCTTAACACATTGGCGTAATTAGCGTGAATACGTACAACCCGAACGGGCAGTAGATCGCTCCTGCTCCACTAAAGGAGCAGTTTTTCCCAGTCCTAGCATGGATATATGTACGGCCCCCTTATCACATACACCCATAACAAACTTAGATCTTGGGGAGGAAGATGAACAATATTTAATGATAGAAGGAGGAAGAGAAAAGGGAGGGTTTGAATCTGCTCCCCTACCCCTTAAGAGTCAGCAGTCCCATCGTGTGAACTTTGAAATGCTACCTGCAAACGATAACTAAACACAAATGGTGGCTAGGTCTATTTTGCCTTTGAACCCTTGGGATTGAGTGACATCTAGTTTGGTTTTAGGGTGTTAAAGGGGTGTAGGCGGGGAGAAAGAGGGAATAATAGAGAACTGCTATATTTAAAAGTATAGTAATCCGTTTCAAGAGAAAGAGCTGCAAACATTTTCAATGTATTGATTTTTTTCCCCCTCATAAGCTAGTCTTTCAAAGAATAATTGGAGAAGTTATTAATAATATTTGGTATTATTTACATTGTATAAATGATCAAATTAAATATAATTTAAATGAAGCAAGAAATGAGGCGGTGTTCAGTATAATAGAAACAAAATTTATTTGCTTAGCTTGGAAACAATGTTAATTTATTTTTTCCCTCCATTATGTCTTCGAATAATAAACATGTTCATTTTTGTATCTATACATACTATGATTATTTTAGCAAGCACAATTAAATTAAGCACTTTATTGTACATACAGAAATATAACTAGCAAGTTTTGATAAAAAAAAAGTTTTAAGAATGAACACAAATTTACTATAAATAACCCATGTTCCAAAATTGGATATGATTTTTTTAAATTTACATTCATTACCGTTTTCAGTCTGTGGCCTGAGTCAGTTTATTGTTTAAGCCACATATTTTCCACTACCGGCCTGCTAGTCTTGTCTTAGCTTCATATGTCTTATAATCTAGCTTAAGACTAGAACAGGCACTACATACAATCCCCGGCCGTTAATTTATTACTGTGAAAGGGTAAACTACATTTAACCAATGATACATTTTTCGGCCATTCCGGGAATCGAAGCCGGGACCCCCAGATCAGGCATATACGCTACCGACTGAGCTAAGGTGTCGAACAACTGTGGTACAACTTTTTCCCCCTTACTATCAGGCACCCTTAATCAAGAATGGCTCTACCTATAAATATATTATACACAAAAACAAATGAGTGTACTTTACCTAAAGTAACAAACATAAAAAGTTTATTTTCTCCATATTGTACGATTCCAATCGACACAAATATATCATACACAAAAACAAATAAGGGTACATTACCAAAACCAACAAACATAACAAGTTTATTTTCTCCATAACAATGCTGATTCGAATTTATATAAATATGATAACCATATCGTTTGGAAAGGTATTATAATTTTCTAAACGTCAATGGCTGTAGCATGTAAATAATTTCTAATTTTTTAATTTTCTCATATATAAATGCAGTATGAATATATAATTGTTACTTTTACATATTAATGATTTACCCCTTCCCTCTTCTCAAAAATGCTGCTGCATTACAGTAAATATTGTCCTTCAGCCTCTCTTCGGTTTTGATTATATAATACCCGCCTCGGTGGCGTAGTTGGCTAACGCTCTTGTCGTGTTGAGCTCAACCGCTGAGGACGGGGAGATCGAGGTTCGAATCTCGGTCGGGTGAACTGGTTTTTTTTTCCTAAATTGTTTTCCACTCTCCCTCCACGCAAATGCGGGTTCACTTCCTCTAATTCAACCTTCCCAATTCCTAATACGTTAGAGTAATTAGTACTTAAAGCGTATAACCCGAACGGGTAGTAAGACGTGGTGCTAATTATTATTATTATTATGATTAAATAATGATATAGCCAATTACCAGTGTTAACGCATGATAATTAAAACCACCCAACGCTAAAAAAGATCTAGCATTATTGATGAGTCGTTGGCTCGCAATCTATCGATCGCTGTAATGGGGAGGCTAAGGTTTGAATCTCAGCTGGGAGAACCCGTTAAATTAAGGCATTAATAAACAGTGTACCGAATGTAACAAAAAAAATCTCTTCATTTATTGATTGATCCAATAGAATTCCAGGAACGTCAACCCTTTAAAACAAAACTGATACCACTTCAATTAAAATCAAGCTTTACAAAGTACAAAAATATATGACATTAGGCCTGATTATATTTAAACTAGGAACTACCAAATCTGTCAGTTAAGAATAAAGTAAATACTTGACTTATTAATTATAATAATCTAAGTCTAATCGCAGAGACAACACAAAAACGTGATACCCACATTTACCGCTATCTTATTTTAAATTTTATAATGATATCCTTATTTATAGGGTCAAATAGATAGTGTCGATCGTTTTTCCATTGCATCTGATCAGAATCATAACAATATGTAGTTCTATCACACTCGCTGAGCAAGATCGGGTCATGCATCACACATGACACACAAAGCTAATATTCAACCAAAGTAATAATCCTAAAACAAGTGGTGTTCACAAACAATAATAATAATAACTTTACAAGCTATGTAATAAGCATTCATTTCCCTCGGAACTAAATATTTAACACACTAAAAATAAAAACACTACCACAATGATTAAAACTATTAGTGGGACCAGTATTCCCAAACTAATAATGTTTAAGTAACTATAATCCATAATAAACCATACTTTAAAATACAACATTGGAATATTCGAATGAAAGGATTTTACAACCTAAAGTTCGTTCACAGTAGGAGTTTACCTGGGAAAGGACTTTTTTCCCTTACCAGAAATCTATTATATAGTAGGATATTGGTAAGAAAAAAGATCTTTCAGAGGTAAACTCCTACCGTGAATGAAGTATAGATGTGTTTGTTTAGTGACGAGTGACATTATTTACTTATCTAAACAAAGCTTGGTCCTTGCATTGGGCTGATGTTGAGATATCTTAGTTTACTCGGATACAATATAGGAAAGATTGTGGATAAGAATTGAACGTGAATACCAAGGAGCTACAAATTCAGGAAGCAAATAGTCCGTATTCAATGCTTTTAGAATACCAATAATTTTTTTTTCCAGAAATTATCATCACGATCAATTTCTCTACGCGTATGCATGGTTCAACTGGTGTCCATATTACAAATAGTCAGTAAAAGCGTCGATTTTTCTGTCTTTGTTAACTTTTCAGAAGGTTTCTTTACGTTGCAATGTAGCAGCCTCTGGACTAAGCAATACGGCTGAGGATTGATAATTTACCTCCATTATCGAATCGTTTCCGACGAAGCCATCTGGCGTAACACCAAGGAAGGCCAATTTAGGGTCACTGAAGAGGCCACATCTTTCAACTCGAATAATTAAAGTTGCCTCTAATGTTTCTATTGCTTAGTATTCAGTTTCTCTTTCGTATAACATAGTGGTAAGGTGTTGTGGATCAGTATATTATAAACATTGTTTTATTATATTCTAGTAGAATGTTTCTTGCAAGATGGTTGCAGACTTGCCCAAAATTAGACGCTGTCAAGGGTTTTCACCTTTCTTCTAACCATAGTTCAGAATTATTCGGTTTTATAGTTTGACATTCAATGTCTTGTTGTTTTTCCTTGGGTTGTTGCAGACTATAAAGTAACTAATATTTATATAACTTGAAAATATTCATCACGAATGCTTATTTTCTTAATTGGCTTTTGAAAAAAAAATGTTTGACTTGGTATAGTTTGAATACCGTTGTGATTTCTCACGTTTCTCTCGGGAGAGATATACCGTATTTCTAGGTGTTTTTGAGCTTCTACCAGCTTGGTTAATTTTCCTGAGCTTGATTTGTTCGTGCAACTAGTAGTGAAGAGCACAAGTATTATTGCTGACAACAGCTGCTGCACATCGAGCTTGATATATATAATCCTCGCTGTGCGTAGTTGATGCATTTTCCACCAGTCTTCTTCACAAAGGCAGTGTTATAGTGATCAGCACAGTTATTGTCTATTGTACTGTACATCAAGGTGCGACAGCTTTTGAAGAAGGCCACTTTCTAGAAGAGCTGGAGTGATATTTTTACTTTCCCATATCAAGAAAAAGTATTGTGATTGTTAAAACAATCGATCAAGAAATTATGAAAAATCGTTACGTTTTATTTAAACACAAACCCAAACTTGGATTTTTTTTTTAAATTCTATCTATCTCCATGTATGTCTGCTGTCTGTCCCTGGCCACGGATTCGAAATGGTTTGATGGATTTTGTTCAAACTTTAAATTTATATATTAAAGGGCTATATCACATAATCGCTTCTAAGCAAGCCCTTCGATTAAGGGTGGATTACTGATGAATAATTTTTGTAATTACAAATTTTTTCGAAAATGGCCTTAACGATGTTGTTTAAAATGTATATCTTGGATGTGTTTGATATGACAAATAGCACTATATAGTTGGTTTTTGGGAAAAAGTTAGTTGACTAGTTTTTCAAAAACTTAAAATATTTTACAAAGGGAAATACTAATTTGTTTCCAAATGGGTGCCTTGGTAGTGTGTGGAATAGCAAATAACCCTGTTGTGTTTGGGGTAAAATCTCATGGGTAAAATGTTACTGATGACTGATTTTTCAAACGTTTGAAATATTTAACAAATGTCCATAACGATTTGGTTTATAACGAGTATCTTGGGACTGTTTGACATGACAATGAACATTGTATATAAGTTTTAGGGGTAAAGTCTCATTTACTGACGACTGATATTTCAAAAACTTGACTAAATTGGCTAAATATTTAGCTCCAAGTGGGTATATTGGTAGTAGGTGACATAAAAATGAACATTGTTTACTTGTTTTTGGGGTAAAACTCATTTATGGGTAGTTTACTGAATATTGGTTTTTCAAAAACAGGAAATATTTTACAAAGGGTTATAAAGATTTGTGTACAAATGGAGACCATGGTATTGTTTAACATAGCAATTAACAATGCGAACTTTTTTGGGGGTAGTTTACTGATGACTGATTTTTCTAAAACTTAAATTATTCTACAAATTGCCTTAACTATTTGTTTCAAAATGGGTATCTAGGGAATGTTTAACATGAAAATTAACAGTGTATATTTGTTTTAGAGGTAAAAACTCATTTATGGGTTGTTTACTGATGGCTGACTTTTTAAAACTGGAAATATTTTTAAATTGCCCTAACTAATTGGTTTCAAATAAGTATCTTGGGAGTGCATGAGACACATAGGTCCGTATAGTTTGTTTTAGTTAAAAATTTGATAAAGGGTCTTTTACTGAGTGATTTTTGAAAATTAGATTTTTTAAATGATTACAAAGATTTTCTTAAAATTATGTACGGGAAGGGGGGCGGGTTGTTTGACATGAACATAACAAATAAAGGTGTATACTAATATGGGGGTGAATTTTTTTATATATAGATTAATATTAACTGTTATTCACCCGCCTCGGTGGCGTAGTTGGCTAACGCGCTAGTCGTGTTGAGCTCGACTGCTGAGGACGGGGAGATCAAGGTTCGAATCCCGGTCGGGTGAACTGGGGATGGTTTTTCCTAAATGGTTTTCCACTCTACCTCCACGCAAATGTAGGTTCACTTTCTCTAATTCAACATTCCCAATTCCTAATCCATTAGAGTAATTAGTACTTAAACCGTATAACCCGAACAGGTAGTAAGACGCGGTGCTAAATATAATAATAATAATAATAATAATAATAATAACTGATATTCTTTAATTTGCGTATTTTAAAAAATGGCTTTAGTGATTTAGTTCAATATTGGTATCGGGAGAATATTTGGCATATCAAGATAATGTATCTTTGTTTAATTAAAAAAAATTAATTTTAAGGTTATTTTACTTCAAACAAAAAATTTGAAGGTTTTATAAATGGATTTTAATAGTTTTTCATAGAAAATATAAATAAGTTTGTATTTTTACAAATAATTTTAGGGCAGCTTACAAATAAATTAGTTTTGAAAATTAGAATTTCTTTAAATACATTTGAACAATTTTGTTTAAAATTTATAAATAAAGAGTGATTTTTGTGATTAACTGGATGATTTGTTTATTAGTATAAGTAAAACTTATATAAGGGTATCTTACTCAAAACCTATTTTTTGAATAATTTCCTCGAAGCTATAATATACAATGTGAGAAAGTTTGTGCAATTGTGTCGTACCATTTATTTTTCATTCTGTTTGGGTCTGGGTGGCCTGGCGTTCTAGGGGTAAGGTGTCGGACTTCTGTGCTGGGGGTCCGAAGTTCAATCCTCGGTCCCGGCACAGATTTATCTGTTTGCCAAACCCTTTCTTCACCTTTGACAAGACGTGTTATAATCACAACTTTGTGAATGTGTGGAATTCCAGGCCTCCACCGTGGTTCGGATTCCACGTTAAACTGTAGGTCCTCCACTTCATCTCACAATCAACTTACCATTACACATTAGCGTAAGTGCGTACAACCCTAACGGTTAGTAAGACGTGGTGATGATAATAATAATAATAATAATAATAATGATTGTTATCACAATTTTTTGCTGTACACAAACTGTTTGTTCTACATCTTTGGATATTCTATTTTGAGCTTCTCGATACAAAGTCAAACCTATCAGTTTTTTTTAATCAGAAGGACCAGAATAGGAAGGAGGCAAAGTGACCTATTTCTATTCGAATGTTATTATTATTATTATTATTATTATTATTATTACTAGCACCGCATCTTACTACCCTTTCGGTTTATACGCTACTTACGCTAATGTGTAATGGTAGGGTGATTGTGAGATGAAATGGAGTACCTACAGTTTAGCGTGGAATCCGAACCACGGTGAAGGACTAGTATTCCCCACATTCACAAGTTGTGATTAATACACGTCTTGTCAGAGGGGAAGGAAGGGTCTGGAAATCAGATAAATCTGTGCCGGGACTGAAGATTGAACCCTGGCCACCAGCACAGAAGTCCAACACCCTACCCCTAGACCACCAGGCCACCTACTATTGGAATATTAAATAGAGAATGCATGGAAACGGTTTTTTTGTTTATTCAGTTTTTTCATATATATAAACACCCAATTATAATCGTATTGTTGCAAGCGTAAACTATTTGTGATTATTAATGCCAAGTTAACAAAATAAATTTCCTTCTCAATTAATAGTTTGAAGCTCAAACATATTTATTAATTTATATTTAATTTTGTATCTAATCATTCCATGGTTTTATTAAATTATGGGTCTGGCATATTTATACCTTAAATTTGACACAATCAATATTTTACTATCATTAATGATAGTTGAGATCTCATCAGAATAAAAATAACCTTTGGGTAAATGGGTGAAATGTAGGTTGAGGGTTGCCCCTTCAACTTAAAGATCCTTCTTAACCTTTTACATCCTAGGCAAGCCACAGCTTGATTACCTATTTGATCTCCCAACCCCTCTTTGCTATACCTCCATTTACCTTCTATCTACAGAGGGTAATTGGGATCCCTCACTTTCAAGACTCGACGCGCGCGCTCTCTTGCGACGGACACAAGAGGACCGATCTGGACCGTTCGGCCGGTTAAATGAGGACAGGCATTTAGTGCTCGGACAAATTGGCGTGGAAGAAGAGTGAGTGGGGAGAATGGTGTATATAATTCTGTGAAAAGGGACTTCCAAGAGTTGGGAGAAGTGTTATTCAGATCCGTACCGTTAATGTATGTGTGTTGCTTAGATTACTCCCCTTCAATCCCTTCTCTTATTAAAGTTCTTTCTTTACCCTCCCTCTGTTAAGAGTTCCTTCCCGACCATTCACTTGATGAAGTCAAATGAAATTCGAATGGACAATGGTTTAAACCCGCAACCAATCAATTTTAAGTGCCTTGTACGTATTCTCAATTTACAAAGAGTTTATTGGATAAAAGAGTTCCTCACACCCTAAATTCAAAATTCTTTGCCTATTTCTTTTCATATCAGTGCCATAAAGCTTATGTTTTGAAGACTAAGTTCTTTATGATATTTTTTTTCTAAATCAAACGCCTTTTATTAAATTTTCGTTAAATGAAAAATGAAAATACAAATCATTTATTATATATAGTAACTGAAAGGCACATATATAGTAGTAGAATATACAGTGTGATACTGTGTATCATGTGCATGAATTGAATAATAAATTAGATGATAAATGCCAGTGCACCTCCCTTTCCGTGACGCTGGGATCTCTAATCTCAACCACAGGCAACATTTTTTTTTATCACGGCACGCTTTAATCTTGAATGCGCCAGGAATGTAAAGCTTACCTATATATAAATATATACAGTAGGATCTGGTTTGTTCAACAATGTATTCTGAAATGTTAAAAATGACACCTGTACACGGGAATCGAATCCGGGACCTTTGGCTTATTACGCCAATGCTCTAACAACTGGGCTATCACCAGCCTCGGTGGCGTAGTTGGCTAACGCTCTTGTCGTGTAGAGCTCGACTGCTGAGGACGGGGAGATCGAGGTTCGAATCTCGGTCAGGTGAACTGGCGGGTTGTTTTTCCTAAAGGGTTTTACACTCTCCCTCCACTGCAAATGCGGGTTCACTTCCTTTAATTCAACCTTCCCAATTCCTAATCCATTAGCGTAATTAGTACTTAAAGCGTACAACCCAAACGGGTAGTAAGACACGGTGCTAAATATTACATATTAACTGGGCTATCTAGGAATTGCCCCGTGCCTAGGGTAATTCTACACTCATATTTTAAGGCAGAGTCGACATTGGTTAATTTTACATTAGTTAATTCGAAAGATGGGATAGTCCAAACCCACAATAATTCCCCATAAAATAATATTTAAATCTATGGTAAAAATAACATTTAATTTCAAATTTTAGAAGGAAATGTTTTGATAGTTCGAAGCCTGTACGTGTACATTTCTAGTTTTTTTTTCTCGAGTGTGTACTCATTTTTAGCCCATCGATCTTTACTAAATCAACCCATGTGCCAAGAATGTCAAATAAAGTTGAGTTAACTTACCATGCACAGGCGTCAAGCGGGTTTCCTAAAATAGGGGATGTGTTGGCTCGGCTATCATCATTTCTGATTTAAGTCTTACATTTTCTTTCGTATGTTAGTTTCTCCAAGTTTTATATTTTTTGTTTACACTCTTCATGTTTTTTTAATGTATTTTAATATTATGTATGTGTGTTTTACATGACATAGATAAAACGTATGTTTATTTGTTACCTATTTTGAGGTTATCGATTTAGTGTATATCAACTGTCTAGATACTAAAAAAAAAGTTAAAATTTTTGATATCTCAAATTTTGTTAGATATCCCATGGCCTTCAAATTAAAAAAAGTTATAATGTATTTATCACCGCGTCTTACAACCCGTTCAAGCTATACGCATTAATTAATTCAAAACCTGCCCAACTTAATATTAAGCTAGTAAATAAACCTAGATACATTATTTAATTTCTTGATTCGTTCTTTACCTTTTTAATACCACACGTAAGCGCACTATATATTTCAAAAACCGTCAATTATTTATAGCAAAATTCAAAACACCAAATGACCCACTTCAGTGGCCGCATGGTATGAGGTGCTACTATCGCAGTATACTAAATGGTCGATGATGGAAAGATCAAGGTTCGAATCTCGATCATGTGTACTAAGGGTGATTTTCCCAAAACTGTTTTCCATTCTACCACCACACAAATACGGGCACTTTCTCTAAATATGACATTTCTAATTCCTAAAACGATTACCGTAGTTAGTAAATAAGCGTATACGGGTAGTAAGACGTGGGGATAGAAAAAAACACCAATGAAACGCATAATTTAATATAAAATAGATCTCATTCTCTAGGTGCCAAAGTTATCTCTTTTTCCCCCATAGCATCATGTTAATCATCCGGGCTATCCACATAATATAACTAAACCAATGAGATGGTGAGGATTTAGAAGAAATATACCGAGATTTTCGTGTATATTTAATGTGAAACCATTTAGGTAAAAATAAAAAAGGTGGCGTTAAAGGAGTGATACCAGAATGAACACAATTATTTGAAACTGTACCCCTGAATTGTTTTCATCACTCATTAGAACATATTCTTTTTTTAGCTTACTACCTTTTCAGGCTACACGTATGTAGTATATACTAATTACGCTAGTGAGATAGGGATAATGAAGGTTGTTTTTAGAGGAAATGTAAGTGCATTAGCACGGAGGTAAAGTGAAAAACCTTTTTTGGAAAAATCACCCTTAATACACTCGACCGGAATTTGATCTTTGAAGTAATCAGAAGCCTAGTACAACATGAGAGTGACGCCTTAGACCATGTGACCACTGAAGCAGGCTATATTCTAATTACATGTCAAGTGTGTAGTACAGAGCCTATGTATGATTGTTAAAATAGGGGAGTGAATTGCTGAGAACATATCCTGAGTATCTTTTAAAAAGCTCTGCTTACCCTGGAAACACTCCCCGATGCGCCACAAGTAAAAAAAATATTCATACATCCAGCCGGGATTCTAGCAATTTAGTTTGAGTGCTCCCCGAATCTTGAACTTACACAACTTAGGGTCTGTGTCTCTAGAAACTCCTCGGAATGGGAAAATACATTTGGTGAGGCCCTAACCCAAAAACATTTTAAGCCCTGGAATATTCAAGCAGAAATTTTAAGAGGGTTTGTAACCTCTTCGGTGATCGAAAGCGTCCCTCTCACCATATATTGGATGGTGGATGATGGGGGGATAGGGGGTCGAGTCCCGGTAGGATGTGTGGAGAGTTTTTTTATTCGGTGAGCTTCCAACCTTCCTCTAAATAGATCATTCCTTATCTTTAACACACTATCGTAATTAATACTAGGGCATATTCGCATAACCAGAACGGTGTAGTAAGATACGGTGCAAAAAAAATGTATATAATAATTTTTGACTATTTTTCGTAATGTTTATTGAGAACACGTTAGAAAGGGCTATTTAAAAAATACACATCTCTTTTTCTATGGCTTACACCGAAAAAAAGTAGCTAAAATACTTTATCCACATTGATTCTGTCAAAATTGACAGCCTTAGGTTTTATGAATTAACAAATAAATAAATACATGATAGTAGTAGTTAAGTGACTTTTGTAACTATCTTAATAAGTTCTATAATACTAAGACTTTGATGAAGCAAGATTTCTAAGACAAACATTGCATTGCATTTAATTAGAGTTATCTTTAGTGATGTGACAATATCAGACAATTATAATAAACACATAAGAAAATACTATAGATTCAATTTATTCCTTAAAAGTAAATACAAAGTGTACATTGTTTTGAATGTATATGGGTGGTATTCGAGGATTAAGATCCCAACCCTACTAAACCCCACTATAAGTTAATAAAAACAGAGTAAAAATATAAGGGGATCAAATACACCCCTCCTCCAGTTACGTTGTCCCTGAGCTTATTCATTAACCCCTTAGTCCTACCCCAAACTTAAAATAGGGGTGAGGAGGGTGGGGGGGGGAGAGGTTAGTATGATGATTATGATAATTTTTCACTAGCCTAAGTCAAAGACAGGAGCAATAGTTGTAATACCTTTGAGTTATGGGCAAATACATACAACAAATACACTTTTTAATACATATTTATTCCATCAACCATACAATAAACAAACACTCTGAAACAGTTTGTCTTAAAACTCGAACGTGTTAATAATTCTTATCCACTAAACCTTGCTTCTCCAAGGTATTATTTGTACCTTGAATTGTCTTTTTAAAAGTTACAGTAGCTAACTTATTAGAGATCATATTCTGTTAAGAGTGTTACACATTTTGAGAGTATTTAACTCATCTAAGTACATAATAGTAGTACAATGAAAAATTTAGATTTGAACTGTCACTAAATATATATTTTAATGACTATCAGTCTTGTGATATTGAGGTAAATACAATACTATTAAAACCTTAAATATATTTTTGGCCGATAAAACATTGTTGACATTTAATACTTTAGACACAAGTTTAATAATAACTATTTTCAATTTAACAAGATAAAAACAACATTATTTCCGACTTTTAACTTTAAGAGTTTATTATGATGATATATAACCATACTGTTAGTGTTTTTATAGTGAGATTTTTCAATCAAAAATATCAATTATCCTACTTAATCTATTACATTATAACCAATTGTATGGGAAATTTATATCACAATATTTATCAATAAACTACTAAATTTCACTAAGAGCCAGTTATGTAAAGATAACACCGCACCTACTCTAAAGAAAGCATATTGCATGTACACTAACGTAACCGGCTTTCTGTAAAATAATTAATAGAGCCTTTGAAAAGATCCGTTATAAGAAGTTATATTTGACAATTTAGAAGCTCTCTAAATAAAGCTATAGAAATGATCAGTAAAAAGAGTAGTTTAAAAGAAAATGTTTAGTGTTTTTTTTAAATATCTGATATAAAACAAACCTATACAACTTTGAACATTAAGATGGAAATATTTTAACGAGCCATCTCTCTCAGAATTTTAATACTTGATGGAAACTATAATTTATAAATCAAAAGCCACTCTTGAGATAACATTTTTTAATATATTAAATATAGTTGGTTAATGATACATGAAAACTGGAAATGAACCAAGGATCCTTGGATTATCAAGCCAATACTCTTATCAGTTTGCTAACTGGGATTAGTCCCCTGCTAATAGTAATTCATCGCTTATAGTTTAAGACTGTGTATAATGGATGCGTGAGATTATCGGATACTTTAGAATGATCATAGAGTACCCGGTGACTGTTTTTCAATAGCCCTTAAGTAGCTGACAATCTCACACGTCCATATTAGACTCTGCCTGTAACAATGAGTAACGAATTACCTCTGAGCAAGGGAATAATCCAGTTAACTCAGTGGTTAAGTACTGATGTGCTAAACCAAGTGTACCAGGTTGATTTCCTATTTTCGGGTGTAATTTTTCAACTACATTTAATTTAAAAATAGTTCTTTTTTTAATAAAGATTAATAGTCGCACAACTACTTTAGACTAGTGTTATCCAACCAAATTACTGTGATCCTATGCCATATTTCCTCAAAGTATAAACATGACTGCACAAGGTGTAGGATCTAAGGGCGGAGTTATTAAGCTCAAGTTCTAACATTATATTTGTCATAGTTTACCATGACTATTATGGTTTTGTATTGGTATATAAGACTATATTATATTTTCAAAACATACTTAATTTATTTTGGTCGCAAGGTTTTGCATTATTAATATAAATCTCTAGATGTGGGAAATAATGGTACTTTCATCCGGTTTCAAATTGATTATTTATATAGTTATTTAAACATTGTATAGTTTACATAGTCTACTAAATTAATTTGTGAATGGATTACATTTTAAATACAGCCAGAATTAGGATAATATTGGTCCATTTTTCCAATGGATTTCGTCAAAAATATCATTAAACCAATATCATAATAAACAAACTCAACACTACTTATATTAAAATCCATTGTTAGTTTTAAGGAGCTAACTTTATACAATTTATAATATATAATAACATTGTACGTTTCAACCAAACTTGAATCTTTGAAAATGTTATTTTTTGATCAAATTTGGTATAGTTGAGCAGTATAATTAATGAATAGTGGTTTTAAATTTACTATATTAAAAAGAATTGTAGTTTAGCTAGCACATATTAATATTTTATAAATGCTTAAAATAAAACAATATTAAATACTAACACACACACATACACACAACACAAATGAATCACAGATAATTGACAGAAAAAACTTTCGATGTGAGAGTAATACGAGTACATACAATATCAAGCGACGTTTGAAATATTAGATTAACTATAAAGTAATATTTTCATTTAAATTAAAATTCAGAAAATCCTCGTTATTTTGCTATCGTAATACATTCAAGCTCTACACTCTATGATTTAAAGTCTGTTCAGCGTAGGGATTGTTTACTGACTGAAAGGACTTTTTCCCTGCCAGAAATCTATTATATAGTAGGATATTGGTAGGAAAAAAGACCTTTCAGAGAGTAATGCCTACCGTGAATGGAGTATTTTAGAGCTATGTTTAGGTATCTGCTTTAGTTAAAAGCACATAGCTCTGAGCACAGATAAAACTTATCAATTTGATATGATAAATTAAAAGCGTTCCAAATAATCTTTTAGATAATTTGAAGGGGGGAAACAAATTAAGATAAAGGGTTTTTCATTAATCAGCTGTTAGATCCTCATTAGTTGGCTTTGAAAGAAAATAGCTTTTGTTTTGATGCATTGATAATAAATTACAAGCAAACAGAATCACTTGCAAGTTACTCAAATTAGTCGCGCCCAGGTATAGGAATCCGAAAGCTGCAACTTGAAACTGGACATGCTGCCTGAAAAAACAAGAGCAAACTATAAAATATAACTCTTCATTGTACACTTCGTTTATCCTGAAAGGTCTTACCTTGACGAATTCTACTAGGACACCATCTTATAAGCTATACTATAGTGTAATATTGAAATGTAAGATTGCTAAACTACATGTTAAACGATGAGTATCTTGAATTAAAATGTTTTTTCTCACGTGTTTAAAAGAAAATGAGGTTAGCTGCGATTGAGATTACACTTGCGCTAAGAACCTCGCTTGTGAAGGCTTTAAAAAACGTCCAGTTAAATAGGGATTTAATTCAAATTCTCTTAAAAGAGGTTAGGCAACGTTTAATAGCATAAGATATTAACAGTTTTTCCAATAATAATATAAAATCAATGGAGGGATTGTCCTTCCAGGCATACTTATCCCACTTCCTGATCCCTAAGAGAGTTCAAATTTGGTAAGGACGCTGTGAAAAAATAAATCAAATATGGTGCGCGCAACTTACAAATTTAGTCCAAAAGATCTGAAATTTAATAGGGACGCTATAAAACCATATTTACGTAAAACATCCAAAATTTAAAAAATCAAATAGGATGTGCGCAACTTACAATTTTAGTCATAGAAAGCGTAAAATTGAAATGAATGCTATGGATGATGTCATTTTATTTATGAGAAAAATACAAAACCTGAAAAATCCGTTATGGAGGATACAATATGCAAATTAAGTTGTTTTTTTCATACATCCCGATAAACTGGCAGAAGAGCCATGTGCACAAATCGCGCTACCTCTTGTTATAAAAAAAATCCCTAAATAGATTAAAAATAAATAGAAGGAAACAGACTTCATGCTAAATCCAAAATGTTGTAAACCTTAAAATGCTTTAAGGTTTCTGGTAATATAGGAATTCCTGAAGACAAATGAATTTTTTTGGTGTCATGTCAAGGGCGGCGACCCTGTCACCCACCCGTTCCAAATGATACAAACACGATTGATTTACCAACTCACCTCTTCAAAAGTTTCTCTAGTTCCATACTCGCTGAGCCTGTGGTATTGAGATCTATTCTTCCAGAACATGTTGATACACCTGGCCGGCAGGACGGCCGGCCTCAAATCCCACGGCGATCTGAACAGGTTACCGGACAGGTCCAAGATATCGCGACCTTTGTACACCACCCTCTGTTGGCACAAGACCCTTCCTCTTTAAAAGGGTCTGCTCTCACTGCGGGGGTTGGTGGGGTGTGAGGAGGGATCATACGTAATATCCATAGGCCTTTTAACACCAGGGAAAAGGCGTCAGTCTCAGCGTGTTTGGTTTGGTGGTAACTGGAGAGGTTGGGTCTATAATACCGCGAGGGTGTACTGAGGTTTTATTTTACTAAATAGTTTGATTGGGGTTCTAATAGCCTGGGGGTGTGATGTGTTATATTACTAAATAGTTTGATTGGGGTGCTAATAGCATGGGGGTGTAATGTGTTATATTACTAAATAGTTTGATTGGGGTGCTAATAGCATGGGGGTTTAATGAGGTTATTTATTAAATATTTTGATTGGGGCTCTAATAGCGTAGGGAGTGAAACGAGTTATTATTTAAATAAATACGTTTCCCACACTATTTACACTTTATCTAAGTAACATCTTCGTCAGCCTCTATCTCATGAATGGCTGCGAATAGCTCTGATGGATAATAATATAGGTAATACGGTGGAAATTTGTGTGGCTGGTTAGGATATCACAACTTTGAAGAGCGTTAATTATACTCTGTGACCATTTCCAGATAATTTATCTTAAAACACTTGCAATAAAATATCATACCTCTGAAATCTCTTAGTCCTAATTATAATTTAAAATAATAATTTATTGAATTTAAACATCTTATTATAGACGTTTGCTATTTATATACTTCATGACACCTTTATTTTTTAAAAAAATAAAGAAGTTTCTTCAAAATATTATATTTATATTCATTCGCCTCATAAATGTGTTTTTAATACCTTGACGAGTAAGTTCATTACGTTGCTTATTAAACTAATGAAGATATGTTTGCAAAACTAACAATTTTGCACTGTTTTCTTAAAGAAACTCCCTCCCCCCCACCCCCCCGACAGTAAAGGATCATACTACCGTGAACAGAGTCTATAAAATTATTTATCAAAATGTATATGAGCTCGCATTATTATTCAAGACTAGATTACGCTTTGCGAATAAAAGTTGGATGTTAAGCCATGTATTGGTATAACTCCATGTTTAGATGGTTAACTTCAAATCTATTAAGTATGTTAAGTGTATTTTTTATGTTTGTGTACCGGCTGCTAGTGAACTATTATAAATTTCTAGAACAAATATATGGTACGAAACGTTCAAAATTTTTATCATATATTAGGCGTAATTTCTAAACATTGTTTTAAGTTTATTTAATTTATTTTCTAATTTAGTTTCCATCCGATTGAGCATAATCTATTCATATTGTAATAGTAACAATTATTTTAATCAGCTAACAGAAAGTTAAATTATCCTTACTCATAAAATAACATAGTATTATGATAAATCATATGAAACACTCGTTAGATAATTTTTTTTAACAAAATTATAGCCAACCTTTAAAAATCATGTATAGTTTAAAAGTATCCTAACCTTAAATGAACTATTTTAGAAAAGCAAGGATTCTTATTTTTCATGGAAAACACTCCCCAAATATCAATTTTAACAAAATAATTAAAACAGTTTTCCTAATATTTTAAAAAAGTCAGTGAAATAATTATCTTTGATTCAAATTCTCCCTGTAAAACAAGTGTACGGTATTTTTTATTATGAAAGTTTCTCCCCTGTATATTAAATTAAATTAAATTAAATTCAAACAAAATTGTTAGAACCATTTAAAAACAATTCGGATTAAAAAAAACAGCTAACAGCAAACTACCATTAATTTTAGAGTCAGGATAAAAAAATGGTTCAGCCTTGAAGTAATACTGTAAACAATTTAAATATCAAGCTTGAACCAAATTCATAAAATCGTTTCGGCTATAGCACTGGCTACAGGCAGACATACAGGAGACACTTGGCTACAGGCAGACATACAGGAGACACAGACAAACATCTCACTTTGAGTTATTGTTACATAAAACGTCAAGCTCCATCATAATTATTCTTGAAGTAAACATTTTTTTACGCTCAAAATACTTTATATAAAGATAAAAGTAAAAATAAAATTCAATTTTATTGGTGTCTTTTAAGTCACTGCCAGAAATAAAGCCCGGGAAGCTTTGAGCTTTTTTGGGGGGGGCATAGCGTCTTACTACCCGTTCGGGCTATATACTTTAATTATGATAAATACGTGCCACAATTTATCAGATCCTTGTTATTTTATTCTCACCGCGTATCTTGAACGCGTTGGTTTGGACGGGATCCCGTATCCTCGACGCGATCATGAGAGCGATAAGATTATTATATCGCTGCGTCCCTCTTCTAGTCGGTATTTCATCACAGGTAGTTACAGTAAGACATTGTCTGGACGCGCTCCGAACCAAACACCGTCGTGATTCATGAACACATGAACGATGAAAATTATGGGTCGTATCAATGAACGCGACGGAATGACTCGGCCAAAATTTGGTCTCAACCATGTCCGTGTGTATAGTCACCCGCTCCCGCCCTGGTCGTGAAGGGGTCAGGGGATATGATACAAGTGTAGACCTGGCATATTTCCCCCGCGGGGCAAGCCAGAGAGGAGATCTTGGGGGGTCGAACTCACCAAAGGTTTCACCGGCACGGAAGGTGTGAGAGGGGAGGTGCTCCTACTCGACGTCCTGCTGTTGGTCCTAGTGGTGGTACTGCTGCTGCCGCTCGCCAGGACACTGCTGCCGAGAGAACCGATACCGCTGGAGACGCTGAAAGAGCGGTGCAATCGAAGGTCGTCCGTCTTTAGTGCGGTCACTGATAAGTCCAGCCACAGCGAGTCGAACAGACTGTCGGCGCTACTGTACATCTCTGAAACAACGGAATATATCAACATATGACTTGTTGATTGATCAAACTTAGAGGGTTGCCTACTTTACTAACACAGAAGATATAAAAACAGCCTAGGGGTGTGCAAATCTTTGAAATTTGACTGTTTCAAAACAAAATATCGGTTTAGATTTCGCTTTGAAAAGAATTACGGTTTCGACGATTGAAAAGCTTCCCCAATAAAAAAATATAACAACTAAAATGCTCATTTTTTGGTTCATCATTGCCACTCTGAGCTGTTAAATAAACTACAAATCAATAATCACACGGGAAAAAAAACTTACGTAATTGAATTGTAAGCTGTGACAATAACTGGACATAATTATAATATAACAGTATATTACCAACAATTGTGCTTCTTAGTAATTTTAGTGCATAAAGTTATAAATGTAAATAACGACTAGTTGATATTTTTTAAACAGCAAATAACTAGCAAGGATATTCAAACTTCGATTCGGCTTCTTGAATATTTCATATACTCAGCTTGAGTTTGCTTTGGAGAGAGATAGGTATCCTTACTAGCGGGATACCCTCACACACCTCTAGACATTATCAACAAAAGATCACCGACATTTATCTGATACGTGATTTAAGGCGCCATGCTTCCAAGATAGTGGATCATAATTGACGTAAACGCGAAATAAAAAAGAATAGGTTAAAAAAACTTTTCAAATATTCACAAACAATACCTCTTTTCAACCCGAGGCTACGGCCACGCTTGCGACCAGGTCGCAGTAGTTTCTTACACTGATTCTTATGAGGGTGGCCACACTTGGCGACCAGCGACAGATTTTAAAACGCTTTCGTGAGCGTTTTCAGGTCACAGCGACAAATACGCTCGCCTTTATTTCTTATGGAGGTGGCCACACTTGCGTTCGTGTCGCGAAAACACTTTTTTTAATTTAAAAATATATTAGTGAAAACAAAAGGAATCATTGTAGAAATGAATAGTTTAAGTTTTGAATGATAAATTAGATACGTGCACAAGCATTAGCGTAGAAAAGAAATGGGAAAACCACTGATAAATCAGAGGTGGAAACAATCACTTATGAATCAAAACGAGATTCAAACCTCAACCTGCTCGTAAATATATTGCGAGACCGACCCTTAAAACCATGTGAGTTCAATGTGGATGTTAAATGGTTAAAATCCATAAAATAATTATTCTGTTAAAGTCCACTTGAATGAGACTCAAATAGTTTTTTCATCCGATTCTCTCGAATTTGAAAGTTTCCCCTCTTTATCTTTTTTTAATCATCTTTTTTTAGACTAGCTTCAGTGACCAAATGGTCTAAAGCAATGTGGCCCAAGGAAGCCCGTGGGTTAAATGCAGCCCGCGCTCGATGAAAATGTGGCCCTCGTATCTTGGAGAAACAATAAAGGGGAATCCTCGGTGGCAAATGTAAGATAGTTAATTAATCAAATCAAAAATATATATTGGAAATGATCAGGATTGCACTTATTTGAACAGTAAAGTATGTGTAAATATATATTAATAACTATATGTGTCTTCGGCCGGCGGTGTAAACTGATAATAAAATTTTGCCCTTTGGGATGAAAAACGTTGGACCAGCCTGGTTTAAAGTGTCACTCTCGTGTTAGACTGGTCTGCTGAAAACGGTGAGATCGGGGTTCGAATCCCGATCGAGTCAACTGAGGGTGATTTTTTATAAATAATTTTCCCTATACTTCTACGGAAATGGGGGCAGATTACCTCTAAAATTCTTCCTTTCTCATCCTTAACAGATTTTAGTAATATTATCATGTATTATGCGTGTAACCTGAACAGGCAGTAAGAAGCAGTGTTAAAAAAACTTCTTTCGGTTAATGTTTTGAACCATTAAGGTCATCTTCAACCCTTGTTTAGTTAGTGACAAAACAGTTTTTGTTGATGTTAGGCTCAGACCCCGATTCCAACAATTATGAAGAAACAACGACCCGAACCCTCCAAGCAACAGTTAGGTAACATCCCAAATTGAAAATAAAACAACAGAGATGACATAAACGCATCGGAAATAGTTTTTTCTTTATGTATTTAAGATAGCTCGAATGAGTCTAAAACACTTTAAAAAAATCGATGCATTTGGTATAATTTACACGAATATAATTTTGTTTAATTGGAAAAAGAATCGAAGGTGGCACAAATGTGCCGAAATTTTTTTAAAAAGGAAATTTAAAAAAAAATGTCACGAGCGCGTCAAAAACAAGATAAAAAAAACACATAGATTTGGGATAAGCTTGAATGAATAAACAGTTTTAAATACTAGGGTAGTGGACGTTTCTAAGTTTCTCTCGAAATCAGCAATACTAAACTAGTGTCAAATTTTAACTCACGACCATTGGAATGAGTTGTAATCACCTAGGCCTACTTAAAGAAATGTTATGAAACAAATCTCACAAAAACTGATTGCTTATATGAATGATTTATTTATTAAATACTGTACGAAAAGAAAATATATTATTATTATTAACAAAAAAATACGAAGCTCGATGGTGTTCAAGTTTAAAAAATGCGTTAGTAAACGTGCTTATTTTTTAATCGTTATATTAGCACATGACTTTTAAAATAGTTTATCTCTAAAATAGTCAAAGTCCCCTAGATGTTAAGTTTATTATCAATGGGAAAAGTGAAGGCCCAATTTCATTTTCAAGGCTCTGGATTGCCATGAAAAGAACAGTGGACCACAATATCCAGTCGCTTTACCGACCGTGTTCCGGTGTCATACTTCACTTTGTCAGCCATCCCTACCTTAGTTTGAAATAAAAATAAAATTACAATAATAGAACATCAAACTAAAACTATTATCACTATAGTATTGTGTTTTATATACTAACTTTTGTTAGTAGCGTAATCCTTAGGCTACGGCCACGCTTGCGACCAGGTCGCGGTAGTGTCTTACATTGATTCTTATGAGGGTGGCCACACCTGGCGACCAGTGACAGATTTTAAAACGCTTTCGTGAGCGTTTTCGGGTCACAGCGACAAATACGCTCGCCTTTATTTCTTATGGAGGTGGCCACACTTGCGTTCGTGTCGCGAGAACACTGGACACTTGTGTGGGTTTGCTCGCGTCATCCTAGGTTAAAATGTCGACCAATAAGGTGCTCGGGACCACGCTATCACTCCTCCACTAAGCATTTTCACTGTCTTGTAAACCACCCAGTGTTTCCCGCCCATCTGAAGTTTGACACTCGGTAGAGTACGGTACTTAGCAATGTCTGATACCGAGCTATTTATAAATGATCATTGTGGAATCCGAAACATCGAGACTATTCAAACAGGGATGTTAAATCCAAGCTCTGGATAGAGGTTGCAGTTGCAACAATGGAGGGTTGGAATGAGTTAAACAATGAAGAAAGAAATGAACAAGGTAAAAACTTCTTAATTAGCATACATAAAACCATCCAATATACAAACTAACAATAGTTTGGAATGCTTGGCAAGGGCTTGGAGTGCAAAGGTTATTTCCAATCATATTAATTAATTCCACTTTGTAAATAATATTTTTTTAAATATCGTTACCATAGCGATACATTTCCTTTTATCATTTTATACGTGATAATTAAATACGGGTGTGTTCTCAGGTTTTTTACAAGTTTGTCCATAAGTACGTATTTGCATATTAATGGTGTGGATACCGTATTATATATATTTACGTTTCTTCTTCATATAACCATATACTACTATAGCACATCTTCACACCTTGGTGCCATGATAACAGGTCATAAAACGCAGCGTCCGGGTTGCAAGCGTGGCTGTAGACCTTAAGTTAAGTACTGTAAAACAGTTCATTTACATACAGTATATGTATGTGTATGAAAAACAAAGTCATGTAATTTCGAATGAGCGTTAATTTTTCCAAATACGAAAAATGTAGGTCAAATACCAATGATTAACTATAGTAAAACCAGTTTAAAAAACAAATAAAAATAAGGTAAAATTCTAGACTGGATATTATTATAAACGGGATGATTTTACAAAGAAAGGACAAATGAATAGGTCATATTTATGAGAATATATTGTTTATTGAGTGATGTCGCAAAGGGGAGATTGTTTATTTAATGATGTTGCAAAGGGCAAAATGGGGAGGCGATAGAGACTAAGAAGATCACGAATGAAAGTGATTAATGACATCAATCAAAGAAATAAGATTCAGTTTAAATATATATAAAAAAATCTACTAATATGAAATGCCGGAGGACTCATTTCGGACAAGGCAACGGATCTATCTAAGCCCAGTAATAATAATATAGTATGGTAATATAATATCTACATATCAGTATTACTTTATGTATTATTATCAGTTTTTAACTTCTGACAATCTGGAAGTATATATTTAATTTTAAAAGTAGGTATTTAAAAAATTCAGTATATCCAGGTTGAGACCCTGTTCAAAACACAGGTTTAAAATAAATTTAAAAAAAAGTGCGTGTTCATTAATATCACAATTTTATTTCAAAATATTAACAATCGTAAGCTATTTATACTATATCTTTGAGAAAGTAAAAAATATATAGTTATACAACAGTTTTACTGGCTATCTGTGTATGTTAATATGCTTTTTTTTAACAGTCCCAATTGAAATGTTCAACTCTGATGTTTTTTTATAGCTTTTCATAATATATGTAAATATTTAAGTAGGCCTAGTCTATATTTGTATTTATAAATTTAATATGACTACTAACTTATGAAATATATACTTCATTAGAATTCTATTGCTGAAAATATTCAGTTTAACGATTCTTAAACTTTACAATTAAAAAGGAAATATCTACTTATCAATACTTTGATGCTCATAAATATACGTATTTACTAAGCCTTGACTGATAATAATGTTGATCTCGTTCACCAACTAGGTTGTTTTCTACGACACAATAGACTAGTTGGCTTCGTTTTGTCCTGTCATTGCTTGTTGTCGGAAATCATGACAAACTGTAATACGAGTATTCAAACGCATTATATCAACACGAATACAACAGGCAGATCACAATGACGTAAGTATGTGTATTTTGGTGATTCCTCCCTCGGACGCAAAACGTCCGCTTTGGTTTCAGCCCGTTAGAGAAATGATAGGGGGTTTAAACTTGGAACGTTTCTTCGGCTTTTTAAATACTCCACAAGTTGTATTTAATATAATATAGATAAACCACTCCACCTCCGTGACGCAAAATAATAATAGGGTGGCGAAATACAGGACAAAAAAAGTTAGATGATAAAAAAGAGTTAACTTAATAAAAATAGTTGGCGAGCACCACCTTTACCCCCTCCCTTTAATACCATCATCCCTTACTTTTCTCTTAATTTTTTTTCGGGAACCTTTAGTTAAATATCAAAGTGATTCGTGGACAAAGCAATTCCGAACATCGAAACACCATAAAAAGGATTATGTTGTAAATCAATTATTTTTTAAATATGTGCCGTGATAAAACTACTTTTAGCCCCAAAAATGAAATTCTCATTAATCCATCTGATAGTTACTCCACTACGTCTAGTTCTGTTAAAACATCTACAGCCAATATGCGTACTCATAACGTTCTATCCTTTGTTAAAGCAGTGCTGTGTCAGCGTGCCCCATTAAACCAAGCCGCGCTCACGTCACAAATTTCTTCCGCATGCTCATGGGGACTAAATGCTCAAGTGGAGACGGACCTTTAAGAAATTTGAAACAGTCATTGAAGGCCAACGATCGTGTCGAAACTTCTAAGACGCCAGGCTGGTCTGCACATGCGCTTAGTAAATCATCCACTTCCTTGACTTACAGATAGTGGTAGAGGGCATGAAGTCAAATAGTCATCACCCTCTCGGCGAATATGGCTCTGGGATATTCTAGAGAGTTCTTCGACCTACCTTCCCCTCCACTGCCTGCCAATATATATGCAAGCGAGGAAGAAGGTATAGTCTTCCATTCTGTCGTGGAACTACACTAGTCAGGGTTTTCAACCTCAAACTTGTTGGATGAAGTGCTCTAGATAGCGTAGCCGTGTTGGCCGCTATAGGACAGATATCATCTACGAGGATGAGATTCATTTAATAGTTTCATTTTATAACTAATGTTATGTAGGGGAGGGTTATTTGCCCCTGCAATACATATGGCTCACCTGTAGATAACTATTGAATAGGGTATTCATAATAAATATTGAATATAATTCATTCTTGATTTCTAATAAGGAAAGGCGTCATAATGCTACTGTCATTTGTATAGTTTATAGGTATGAAATATGGCTATGTTTGTTATTCTTTTGTGTAAAACAAACTATATGATTTGTTTTATGAAAGTATGCTCATGTATTATTCCTAAGTGGTCAATGTGGGAGATATACAGACAGTCCAGGCCTGGAGGTGGTCGCTTGGTCTGCACTGATTGTCAGTTTAATTAACTTTAAATGCCCCTTCTTGTCTATGGTATTCAAATTTGATTATATAAGTTATTGAAAATGTGTTACTCTCTTTGGTCCTTATGACCTTGTTTTTAGTGTGTTTGATTGTGAGGTTGCCACCCAGCTATTTACCCTTTTTTTTTAATATCCCTTCAACCACTAAGGAAAGACCTCAACTTTGAAATTGTATCATGTATATTTACGCAGCATTTATTCAGACGCACTTATAGAAAAATTCCCCAAATACTTTTGAGCCCGCCTTAACCCCCAAGATGCATCACCGGATGGCTGTCTCTTGAGGACCCATCTTCGGTTAGGGGTTACCTGCCATTAGATTAATGGATATTCTTTATCTCATAAATATTCTACGGGGAAAAAATATTCCTGTATAAGAATTTACTATAAAATATTTATCATCGCTACCTAATATTCATTAATAAGGCCACCAACGTTGCATTCGTTTAGTTGTAATCATGATTTAAATATGCAGTGTAACAAGACTAGAGTTGGCGATGGAATCTCAATGGAAAGTATTTTTTTTTCGTGGAGTGAATGTTGTATTTAGACCAAAATAAAGGTGGCCTTGGAATATTTATGGAAAGTTTGCTTCTTTGTTGTTTTTTAGTATTTTAAAATTACTGAAAATTTCAACATTTACGTTTCTTTGAGAAAACATATTTTCTTTAGTCCAGACACTGTTTTTATCAAGGAAAATATTTGTTTTTATTTTTTACCTCAGTATTGCAAAAAAATTAATCACCACGTTTTACGGCTAATCCGGTATATACGCTGGTTGATTATGCATTGGAAATATATACTTGAGTAAATGTACCTACATTTGCATGAAGGGAGAGTGGGAAACCAATTAGGATTTTAAAAAATCACAGTGCATCCACTCTGGAATCGAACACAGACTTCCCTGTTTCCAGCAAATCAAATTATATGAGGCTTACTATTTACGCGTGGCCGCTGATGGGGATAAGTATCAAATTCTCAGCACACTTTACTTTGGCATTTAGTCCACAAGAGTCCTGAGAAAAAATGTTATTGTAATTGCTGTTATCTAGAGGTTTGCGTCACCAACAAAGTTTATCTATTGATAGTTATTTACTCTTCGATAAGAAACTCAATATGTAGAATAAATACTGAGAAAACGATAATCAATATAAATAATAGCCTAGATAGCTTTAACGTTAGGGGCCTAATAAGCTTTATTTTAATATGTGACGCTTACAGGTTTTGTTTGACACTACACGCTCCACGACAGATATAAATAGTATATGTTCAAGTCATGTGTTCAAAGCCAGGCTGTCCCAACACCAATGCGTCTTATTCAACATTTTTTTGACATTGTTATTTACGAATATCATACTTAATATTATAAAGAGGAAAGATTTGATTTTTTGTTTGTTTGTTTGTTTGTTTGAAATGAATAGGCTCCGAAACTACTGGACCGATTTAAAAAACTCTTTCACCGTTGGCAAGCTACACTATTCCCGAGTGACATAGGCTATGTTTCATTTTCAATAAAATTAGGGATGCTTACTAA
>CABFOW010007105.1:0-16466 GCA_902141385.1 Timema californicum | reverse complement strand
ATGTTTAGTTTACCTGTTTCAAACATTGTCCTGGAAGTCTAGTTTTAACCCAACAAAGTCACCTTAATCACGAAAGTTTGGTAAAAATAACTTTTTTAACGCTTTTGTTTTAATTCGATAATTTCGTCGCAAAAATAGGATTTTTGTAATTCACCGCTTATTCACCGCTTTTGGGAAACTTAAAAACGAAATTGGGCTTTTTTATTCACCATAAAAGCAGGGCTCTGATGATGACTAAATACTTAGTGCTACTTATATCACCACGGCATGATGATTTTTTTTATGGTGAACACACTTTGTGAATGTTGGTTTCAGATAAAGAAATTATGTTTAGGAAAAAATGTAACATATTATATTAAAGAGATGAGTTTGAGGTACGAATCTTACCAAAGTAAACTAGGCGCGTTTTTTCACTCTCCCTCCACAAAAATGCTGGCTCACTTCTGTGAATTTTGATTTTAAGCTAAAGAAATTATGTTTATGGAAAAAAATGTAATATATTATATTTATACCGAAAGTATTATACATTTTAAAGAAAAAAATACGCGCATGTTTGTAACAGTGCTTACCCTGACATGTGTTATAGTTTAATTGGAGGCGGTAAACGGCGGCACGGTACTCCCACCACCACCACCACTACTGACAACTAGTCCCCCGCATCATACCACGGGAGCCCAAGCTTATGAGTGGGAGACGGGGGCCGTGGTGGTCCCACAACCTGTGGACCCGGCTACTGCGGGACCGTCTTCGGCCTTCAACCGAGATTTAGTGGCCCAATAAATCAGGTAGGTGGGGCATTGTCAAATGGCGTCCCTCTTCGTATTGTAGAAGAGAGGATTAAATAATTGAGGCGTTTCTTTTATACTGGTAGAGAAACTACCGTACATCTTGGTGCTCCAGCACGCTATAGTGACGCATTAAGCTGGATTGAAGAACAAATTACTAATTTGCTCAATTAGCTGCAGGACCATGGCGCTAACGCTGATGACCACGTCGGCTTGCTTTTGAAGAGCACGGACTCTACGCTGAAGCCTGTGTATGTTTCGTTTAGGAGAGCAGACCAGTTAGACGCTCGATTCATGTTTGATAATGTAAGTCGCGTGTTGCAAAGTAATACTTTGTTTTTGAGTATAGCACCACTGTACTTTAAACTCAGCCATTTCAAGGAGCCTCACGGGAGTGGACGTTATTGTGATAAACTCTCTCCCACTATCACGTATAGCCGTAAAATCCAAGGGATCATTACAAATCAAAATGACGACACACTTTGCCTTGCCCGTGCATTGGTTGTCGCCAAAGCTATATGTGAAAATATAAGAGAACCGGGATTCATGGATGTGAAAACCTTTAGACAAATCAAAATGGGTCGTATTATTCAAAAACTCAAAGCAGAGGAACTATGCCATGATGCCTGTTTGAATCTTTTGAAAGGTGGTGGGCTAATCGAGCTGAAACAATTTTAAGCATACCTCGCCGAATACAAAATCACAGTGTTTATAGAACGTCGGGGAAGACAGGTCTTATATTACGGGCCTACTCCCTCCGAACATTCCTTTAAGGTCTACCTTGATTTGTATTTTCACGACGACAGGCAAAACCATTTTGATATCATAACATCCTTAACAGCCGCATTTAAGCGCTCGTACTTTTGCCGTGAGTGCCATGTGCCGTTTTATCATAAGAACGAGCACAAATGTGAATCCGCGTGGAAAAAGTGTTACGCTAAAGCGGTTTGTAGTGGAGGCCACTCTGTGGTCTGTAAAGACTGTGGGCGTTGGTTCACAAACCAGACGTGCTTTAATAATCATAAACGTCCCTGTTTTTGCAAAGGTCACAGGTCGGTCTGTGATGTCAAAAATGTTTGCGAGGTATGCGGGCAATATTTCAGTTTTGAAAGATCAAATTATTCACATAGGTGTTATGAAACCTTTTGTAGATTATACGTTTCATATCGTCATTTTGGTCATTTCTGTTATATGAAGCAGTCCAATCAAAACCATCACTGGAAAATAGTAATTTCATGTTTGTATTCTATGCTTTTGAATACAGGCAAGAAACGCTTCTTCAAGGTGCGGCCAGCACGTAATTGCACGAACCTAACCTATGTTTCGTGCAGACGTGTTGTAGGCCTGCGTACATATAGATGCAAATAACCATCATTGCACCGACTGTGGGGGTGATAGGACTCGCATATTCAAGGGTGATACCACAATGGCCCAATTTTTTGAATTTATAGAACAAATTAAAGCTTCAAAATTTAAGGTAATCACCCTATTTGGCCATAACGCAAAATCCTATGATAGAAATTTTATTTTAAGGTACATGATTGAAGTTAAAAAATGGACTCCAGAACTTATAATGAACGGTGGGAAAATCATGTCCATGCGTTACGGCCCTCTCCAATTTATTGACTCGCTGAACTTTCTCTTAATGTCGTTGTCCAAATTGCCCAAAACATTTGGCTTGGACGAGTCTTTGGCCAAGGGACATTTCCCCCATATTTTCAACAAAAAAGAAAACGCGGGGTATAGGGGTTCCTTGCCTCCAAAGGAAGGCTACGGCATCGGAAAGATGTCAGTTGAGTGAAAGGAGCGCGTTTGTCAAAGAAAATTATGTCTTTGATTTAAAACGCGAGTTGGAAATGTATTGTGTGAAAGACGTAGAGATCCTACGGAAGGTAGGACTCGCATATTCAAGGGTGATACCACAATGGCCCAATTTTTTGAATTTATAGAACAAATTAAAGCTTCAAAATTTAAGGTAATCACCCTATTTGGCCATAACGCAAAATCCTATGATAGAAATTTTATTTTAAGGTACATGATTGAAGTTAAAAAATGGACTCCAGAACTTATAATGAACGGTGGGAAAATCATGTCCATGCGTTACGGCCCTCTCCAATTTATTGACTCGCTGAACTTTCTCTTAATGTCGTTGTCCAAATTGCCCAAAACATTTGGCTTGGACGAGTCTTTGGCCAAGGGACATTTCCCCCATATTTTCAACAAAAAAGAAAACGCGGGGTATAGGGGTTCCTTGCCTCCAAAGGAAGGCTACGGCATCGGAAAGATGTCAGTTGAGTGAAAGGAGCGCGTTTGTCAAAGAAAATTATGTCTTTGATTTAAAACGCGAGTTGGAAATGTATTGTGTGAAAGACGTAGAGATCCTACGGAAGGTCTGTTTAAAGTTTAGAGATATGCTCAAGGAGAAAGAAAAGGTGGATCCTTTCAGAGAGGCGTTTACGTTAGCCGGAGCGGCCATGTTGGTTTACCGCCGAAGTCATCTTAAGGAGAATATTATTGGTACTATTCCTAACGGTGGCTATCGGTGTCCAGACCAACAGTCACACGTCGCTGTTAAATGGCTCTGCTTGGAGGCCCATCAACGGGCTGTCTCTATTTTTCATGTGGGTAACGGCCGTGAGGAATATGTGTTAGGGCGAAGTGTAGACGGCATTGTTAAAGCTGGAGATACCACCACCATCTTTCAGTTCTGGGGCTGTTATTGGCATGGGTACTGCTATCATGACAGGACCACCCCTATCAAAAATAGTCCCCACGAGACCATGGAGACGCTTTATGAAGCGACCATGGCTTGTGTTGAAAAGTTTAAGAATGCCGGCTACACAGTCGTAGAGATGTGGGAGTGTATGTTTAATGCAATGAAACGCACAGACAAGGACTTGCAGCAATTTGTACTCCAGCACGAGGTTTATACCAAGAAATCTCAGCCCTATGGATGCATTCTTTGGTGGGCGTACAAATTGTATCAAGCTCTTCCACGAAGTAGACCTTTCTTGTGGAGAGAAGATCAAGTACTTGGATGTGTATTCATTGTATCCATACGTTTGCAAGTACAAAAAATACCCCGTCGGCTACCCCAAAATTCACTTGGAACCAAATTGTTGGTCTATAGATCAAGTAGAAGGCATAGCCCAAGTTACAGTGACCCCTCCACGGGATTTATTCATGCCCGTATTGCTTACACGAATGCACGACGAGCTAATGTTCATCTAGTGCAGGAAATGTGGGGAGGAGAAAAAACATGGCGCGTGTCAGTACTCCGACAAAAAAGATAGTTGGTTGACAGGCGTCTGGGTGATTGACGAGATCCAGAAAGCCGTTGAGAAAGGCTACGTCATTGAGGCAGTACACGAAGTGTGGGAGTATAATGTATCTGTTTACGACCACCAGACACGTTCTGGCGGATTGTTTCACGGGTACATTGATACATTTTTGAAAATTTATTAAGAAGCCAGCGGATGGTCAGAGTGGTATACCTCATAAGAGGAAAAGTTATCTTACATTCAAAATTGTGAGGGAAGGGAAGGGGTAAAACTCGATTTAGACTCTGTTTGTAAAAACCCTGGTCTCCGCACTCTGGCTAAACATTTTTTAAATTCACTATGGGGAAAGTTCGGGCAAAGGCCCGATTTACCCCACGTAGGCGTTGTTAACGACTATCAGGGCATCCAAAAGTACCTGACGGATCCGTACATCACCGTGGACAGCGTCATTGATGTAAATGATGAGGTTATGTTCCTCAATTACAAGGTTGCGCGTGACGCGTTGTACCCTTACTCTAACACGAGTGTGGCGGTGGCATGTTACATGACTACTATGGCTAGATTGCACTTATACAGCATTCTTGAACAATTGGGGGTCCACGTTTTGTATCATGATACAGATAGCGTTCTATTCACTGATTGTCCCGGCGATTAGAGTCCACCGACCGGAGACGTTTTAGGTGACCTCACTGATTAACTTCTGGATTATCGGTCCGGGAAGCTACATTAGCGCCTTTGTATCTGGTGGTCCCAAGAATTACGCGTACCGAGTTTGTGTTGGTGGCGATCCTTCTAAAACAAAAAAGGTGTGCAAGGTTCACGGGATCACCATATACAATGGTAACCGGAACGATGTTAATTTTGACGTTTTGAAAGCGATTGTCACTGAACAGACTGTGGAACGATATATACAGACACCACACCAAATTGTAAGAAAAGGTCTCGTGACTGTGTGTACCGTTTCAAAGACTAAAGTCTACTGGCCCGTGTACACCAAACGTCGTATAACCGATGATTTAAATACTTTGCCGTTTGGGTATCAGAGTCCTTGTAAATGCACTCGCCACGAATAAAAGGTGATCATTTAGACGGGCTGAATAATCATCTTTTTTTTCTTTCACTCTAGACAGTTCCATTGACATACCATTTTTCAAAGATTTGAGATATTTTTTCATATTTTTTTCTGCACGAAAACAAGCATATTATTTAAATTTATTTTATGCACCCGGGTTACTTTTTTATATTTTTTCATTTGCCAGTACAATCCTACGGCTACCTGATTTTTTTCTAGTCAATTATTTGTTTGTATATATTTTATTCTATTCAATCATAATAAACAGCTTGTATATATATATATATATATATTTATTTCTAGTCAAATATAAGAAACTGATTGTATGTATATATATATTTTTTTCTTGTCAACTATAATGAACTGATTCTATATATATTTAATTTAAATCTATTCAAATATATAATAAACTGTTTGTATATATATCTATTTTCTTTTAAATTGAAACCATCTATGTATATATCAGATTTAGTACCGAGGCCACTATTCCCCCCTATATTGTAGATATTCACAGCATACTTTTCACTGTGTGTAAATAAATATGGTAAAAACTGTTATGTTTGTGTTTTAACGTCTACACCCACACCTCCCTCCTATCCTAGAAATACAATCTCATATAGCTTATTAGCTCAGTCGGCACACCTTGATCACTCATCAACTACAAAAATGACGAAGCATACGCCATCAATATTTGCATATGTAATAGTCAATACCGAAGGTAAATGTGTGAAACCTCCTGTTGTTTATAGTGGTGAAAATGTTGTGGATACCTTTCTTTATAAACTTGTTGAAGAAGAAATCATGACCATCGAGTGGAAAACCATTTAGGAAAAAAACCACGCCCAGTTCACCCGACCAAGATTTGAACCTAGATCTCCCCCCGTTCTCAGCAGTCAAGCTCATAACGGTAAGCGCGTTAACCAACTACGCCACCGAGGCGGGTTTTTTGTATATGTTAAATATATTATATCAACATTTTTTTTTTGCGAACATTACATTTCTTTGTTGTTTAAGCGGATACTTTTTTTAGTGTAAATGTTATATATTATGTCAGCGTATTCATTCATATTTAAAACGTAACAACATATTAATTTAAAATTATTTCAAGAGCCTCATAAGTGTATTACTTGTGATTATTTTTGTGAAGGTAAATATATTATTATATCATAATATTTTTGCGAACGTTAAATTTCTTGTTGCTGTTTAAGTGACTAATTCGTTTAGTGTAAAATGTTACATATTATGTCAACGTGTATAGTTTCAAGATCCCCATTAGTGTATTACTTGTGATTTTTTTTTGTAAAAGTAAATATATTATAATATCAACATATTTTTGCGAACATTAAAATTCTTGTTGCTATTTAAGTGACTAATTTGCTTAGTGTAAATGTTTTATATTATGTCAACGTATATATTTTCATATATAAAATTTAACAACATATTAATTTAAAATAATTTCAAGATTCTCATAAGTGATTAACTTGTGATTTTTTTTGTGTAAAAGTAAATATATTTTTATATCGTAATATTTTTGCGAACGTTAAGTTTCTTGTTGCTGTTTAAGTAAATAATTTGTTTTGTTTAAATGCTCTATATTATGTCAAGGTATATATTTTCATATTTAACAACGTATATACTTTCATATTTAAAACATAACAACATATTAATTTAAAATTATTTCACGATCCTCATAATTGTATTACTTGTGATTTTTTGTAAAAGTTAAATATATTATTATATCGAAATATTTTTGCGAACATTAAATGGCATCCCGACGGTGTGCCGGCCATAACCGCTAAACAGCATGGAATGTCAAGACGTTTGCAGCAGAAAAACAAAGTAGGTGAAGCCGCTTGCCATCACCAGTATTTTCAACACATTGATCCCACTGGATGGAAGGTCACGAATAATAAGTTATTTATAGTAATAGTTATCAAAATTGCCTCTAAGAAATATGTTTATATTTATATAAGGTATTCCTAAAGAGTATTAACGCATAGCTCACCATACCAAGAGCCAAACATAGATTCTCTCATGTAAATGATAAAATAAAATAGAATTGAAAGGTGCACGCTATACCAATATAACTCACGTTAAAGGGTTCAAACCACGATCTCCAGCTACCGTCCTCGTTGAGAGGAAAAATTTCCACCAGGGTTCGAACCACGATTAGGAACTTCTTCTTAGCTAATAATGTATGAGGCGCTCCTACAAACCCGTTATTTGTTAACTCAACAAATTGTATCGCGTATCATTCCTATTGACATGCTTTTAAACATCATGAGCGATTACATCCAGGGAATATATTAGGGTGGTTTCCTCATATCCCTAAACAATATTATGAAATCCTTAAGTAGGCTTTCCTCGCAACATCTATAAGCTAATTTAAAAGTAAAACAATTCCTATGGCTATAAGTTTTCTGTTGTAATGTCTAACACTCCCAGGATATACATTTAGTTGATAGCTTGTCTGGCCACTGAGTCAAGGGTGTCCCTTAGTAAATCTAGTTTATTAAGCTTTAATTCCTTCCTGTTGATATGTAGGCTCTAAATAGCCAATATAAGTTTTAATATTCACTATAAGCTAATCAAATCAACGGCCATAGTAATAGCTTCCTTCGTTCGTGTCAGGTATTTGGGGAGGCTTTCCAATCACATGTAATTAACTGCGGTGCTCTACAAACTCGCTAACCTACGTTTGGATTTTAGGGACACATAATAGTTATAGGGATTTTTTTTCATCCCTAGACTCATTATAGATAAAATATAAGGATCGTTCATGAATATATATATTTAAAGTATGAGCAAGAAATTAGCCAAGATATTAAACAAGAAGTTCGTATTTTAGGCACACATAACAGTAAATGTTTTCTTGATTCGAACCCAGGACCCTAGACCACTGCTATAGAAAATACTAGTCACCTATGAATATAAATTTGAAGCGTAACTATGAAATTAGCCAATATATTAAAGAATGATTTTTCCAACAGGGAATAGAACTGGGACACCCATTTATCACAGTCAGCTTAAACCCTCTAAATATTAGCAGGTTAATTTTGTTTCAAAAACATGTCAACAAACCATTAAGTAGAAGGTTTATTAGTAAATCGTGACACTGAACCATGGATAGTGTAGCCAGCTGGACAGCTCGTGTGTGTGTGTGTATTTTCTTTGAATTCTGTCCTCATTAAGCGTGTAAATAAATCATTCAAATATTAATATGTGTTACCGGACACTTTTAATTGGATGCTTTGAGCTATATTTAATTTAGAGAATACTTAAAAAGCTTTCTAAATTCCTTTATATATTATAATCAAGTGATAAGTAAGTACCAGAACACATAGTAACTGGATCAGCCAAATAATGTCTGATAATCGGATAGCTAAATAATTGACTCAACCCTATAATGTCCGATAACCGGTTAGACCAAAATTTGACTCAAACATGGTTTATGATTAGATTAAACAAATGTTAGCTTTTATAACAATCACAAATTCAATCCTGGCAAATACACATTCAATTTAAAATTAAATCACTCACTTTTTAAGTTATGTAAATAAGATAATTGAAATACCGGATGTGGATGTTGCTGAATTCTCCATTTGTCTTGACTAATCAACCGTTCCATAACTTGCTATTATTTTCATGTGAAGAAGAGAGGGTTTCTCTGAATCAACTATGTATATGAACCAAATCCGGTTTTCTCTAGAGAAGCATTGAACCGTTCTTTCTAATTTAGATCGAAATAGAATCGGTGATTACTATTTGGCCCATCATTGAGGGAGTAATATTAATTTTCAGCTACGCTTATTGCTTTAAAATGACTTGATACAGTTGAAATTAAAATTAAATTAAATTAAATCAATTATTTCTAGCAGCGCATATTAATAACTGTTTGGGTTACACACCTATGTACTAATTACACTAAGTTACTTGTACTTGAATACAATTATGATGATCTTGAATTTATTTTAAATATCATACGGAACAATCACGGCACACTATCCGTGCAACATGTCAGGGTATAGTCCCGGTCATATAGTCAGGTACACTATCCGTACAACATGTCAGGGTATAGACCCAGTCTTATAGCCAGGTACACTATCCTTGCAACATGTCAGGGTATAGTCCCGGTCATATAGTCAGGTACACTATCCGTACAACATGTCAGGGTATAGACCCAGTATTATAGCCAGGTACACTATCCGTGCAACATGTCAGGTTATAGTCCCGGTCATATAGTCAGGTACACTGTCCGTACAACATGTCAGGGTATAGACCCAGTATTATAGCCAGGTACACTATCCGTGCAACATGTCAGGGTATAGTCCCAGTCATATAGTCAGGTAAACTATCCGTACAACATGTCAGGGTATAGACCCAGTCTTATAGCCAGGTACACTATCCGTGCAACATGTCAGGCCAGTCTTATAATCGAATTTCAGGCACAAACTTTCCCCGTGGTATAGTGGCCAACGCTGCTGACTACCAACTTATGGGGTCCCAGGCTCGATTCCCGGTTGTTGTCAGGGGGTATTTCTCCCAAAAGGTGAACGGTCACCCAAGTTCTGGTTAATTATGTTTAAATCCCGTTTCACTGAACACATGGTCTAAGGCGCTAGTTACACAAAATACTAGACTGCCTAAGATCTGGAGTCTAGGTTCTATCCCGATAGGGTGTGTTGAGGGAGGTTTTTCCAAATTGGTTGTCCACTATCTCTCCACGCTAATGCGTTAAACCTTCTTCATACCTAACACAATGTAATTAGTACATTGGCATACAAACCTAATGGGTACCAAGACGTGGTGCTAAAAAATTAAGTTTAGGTTAGGTTAAGAGTTTCTACTGGTTTCACACCCTCATATTCACTATCACCATCACCTCGACTCATCGAGACATAGAAAGAACCTCCATGGAAAGGAAGTACGATTAGTACATTCGAGCGTCCCCTGGGCAGCGATAGGTACTTTAGTACTGGCTAACCTTTCAAGCACGATAGCTCTGCAACCTCTCAGGATTGTACCGCATTCTATTAGTTCAGAGCCAACACAGTTATTGAAAAACCTCTCCAATTTTAGCTCACGTCATCTAAATTTGTATACTTACCGTGAGGGGGCGCATAGTCTAAGGCGTCACTAGACGACCATTGACAGAGTGATCGAGAGCTGGGCAACTAAGAATATTTAAAATAATATTTATATGTCCTGCATTTTTTCCTACAGAGTTTGCAGTATATCATATTCTGAAAGAATGGCACCTGGGTACGAGAATCGATCCCGGGAAACTTTGGTTTTCATATATTTACTACCTATGTATCTTAGTACAAGTGTTCTGACTTGTTCACTATTTAAGACATAAGGTATACTCGTAAATATATATATATATATATATTCTAAAACTATATATATTTATTTAATATATAAATATTTCAAGTATACTTTTCATGGCGTATTTTATATTTGTAAAACTTTTCTTTGCGTCACTACTGATTGATTTTGGGCATCAAATGTAAATTATTGTTAAAGTAATCCGTTTAATATGGAATCCGAGAGGATTAATGTATTCATAACATCTTTTAGGACGAATGGTGGCACCCTTCCACCGCCCCCCACCGAAATTCGCTACTCTTTACGGCCTAAAAATATTTGGAAAAAGTTTGTTAAATCACATACAGACACAAACGATCCGTGTTGAGTTAGACTACGGAGGACGGTGGAGATCGCGGTTCGATTCTCAGCCGGGTGTACTGAGGGAGGTAGTTTGAGCCCATACCTGCACTTGAAAGGTTTTGTTTATGATTTCATCCTCTCAGGGTAGCAATCTAAAGTCACAACAAATAAAATTTATAAATGAATATGTCAATGTTGCCATCTCCTTCCTGTCTTTGATTCTCCAAGTATTTCCAGAGCTAAGGTGTCAGCCTCACAATTATACTTATATATATTAGAAATTCTCTGTTCTAGGGTATTCAGTTGTTCTTTTACATGATCAATAATGCAGTTTATTTATTTATTAACAGGAAAAATCTAATATCTACAAATACCAAATAAATTTCGGGTAATTCACGTATAATTTATTTTGTTAAATATACACCTATTATAAACTTACTGTTCTAGGGTTTTAAGTTATTCTTTTACATTATCAATAATGCAGTTTATTTATTTATTAACAGGAAAAAATCTATGGGGTATTTTTTTTTTCATAATTAAGAATCGCAGGTTTTAATCCTGTGTCAACCCCTTGGCTTTGTAGCTGGATCATCTGTTCTGTAGACATGTCTGTGTTCATGGAGGGTATAAGATTAAGTGCCTGATAACTGTTCAACGCAAAGGGGGTCTGAACGAGTCTACAATTGGTTCGGTCAAGGAAATGACTCTCTAACGGGTCTGTTGCTATTCCGTGTACCTGCGACGAGTGTGAATGACACTGTAATGAGTGGCTCATTACCACCGGACGGGGATGAACAACCCGGTAACGAATGACTCATTAACGACCGGGGGGATTCTCGTGTCCAACAATGAATGGCCAGCAGTCAGAGGAGGGAAGTGAGGGTGGAGGGCTTGTACGAATACGTTTGTCTATCAGTCGGCAGTCTACAACTGGAGAAGAAGGTTCTCAAACAGCCCAGGGCGAACCATGGATGGCCGCTCGCTCCAAAAAATAAACTACACAGTGCTGTTGCCCATAGATAAAGTACAACACCTCTATCCTAGCCAATAATTAATTAGCAATAATTAATTAACAATCATTAATAATTAATCGTCAAGAACCAACATGTCCGGGGTTGGTAGGTGATAGGGGTGGTAGGGGGAGGGGGGTTGTCGGGGGATGACGTATTCAGCCCTTGGGAAATTATGTCAGGAGGTGTTGGGAATAACGGTAAATCAAACGGGTGTGGAAAGTATGTCAACGAGCATCACAATACTATCTCGCGGTAGGACGTAGTGGAGCGAGAAATCGCCCGCACTACTAATTTATCTTTCATGTACCATCGTTCCGTGGTCCAAAGGATTAAACTTCATAGCAAAGTTATCTAGTCACCATGGTCGCTCTATTTGACCAACTACACAACACACCCATCACCACAGGTCCCACACATCCAAACATTAACAATCTGAGTGACTGAGTTCTCAAGGCTCGCCACCAGGAGATACTAGCATCGGACATCTAGAAGAAAGGGATCCTCCTTACACGGGGGGCGGTGTGGATCAATGTTAAACCTTATGGGAGAAAGTGCGCTGGAACTCTCAATTCAACCAGTATTCATGCATCCTACGGCATTTAATCGTTATTCATTTATCGATAAATAGCTTATACGACATAGGATCATCATTCCTTGATTATTATTTGTTCTCGAACATGTTCATACTCAACCTAGCTCATCCCAACCCAACCAAGCCTTAGCCTAACCTAAGCCTCTGAACTTAACGCGCACACAAAGGAGAACTTCGGACCTTGCATTACAGCCTAGGTTCGTAACCTGACTGAAACGAGCTCTTGCCCGCGGCAATATCTGTTTCATAATGGACTCTACCCAACACTCTCATCACCTGGATGTATGTCTTATCATAGTCCTAACCCTCAGGTTCATAACCTCTTACAAAGCTCAGTCACTTATCATATCTGATTATGAGTCTTTCTTCCTTGAGCGTACTGGAATAAAACCAGGGCACACCACAAACCACAAATAAATTAATACATACAACATACATATATACAATAAAACAAGAATGCAATACAAACATGCAATAATACATACATACATACATACATACATACATACATACATACATACATACATTATACATACATACATACATACATACATACATACATACATACATACATATATGTATATAAACATCAATATAATATATGAAATACATACTATAACAACACAAACCCCATATTCAATACAAGACAGCAGGGTAAAGTAGCCAGAGCAGGAAAAGTAGCCGCAAGCTACTGTGTCCCTTGATAGCGCTACAGACTAGTGACGAAAGTTTGAACTAATCCAGAAGGAAGCTTTTAGTTTTGTGAATGCATATTTACTAGTTGCGTTGACAATATCTACATGTCTCATCAAAGGTAAGTGTTGAATATAATTATCTACATACTTAATTAGGTGATATTTATTTAGGCTCTAAATCCATGTACAGTACTTTTACCGATTTTCACTCAAGATAACGTAGTTTGTAATGTCGTCCAATAAAGTAAGGTTGGTAGGCGCTTGCCCGCTTTACCCGACATCGTGGCCACTTTGCCCACCCTACAAACATAACTGTTATGCTATATAAATAAACAGCAATTAATTCTTATTATTTTGTTTTGGTGGGTACAAAGCAAAATTGAGTTTCCTCAGCAAGAAGGAAATAATAAAACAGATGTTATTTTGCAGTTTTATGAAGAGAACTGTTGTTTAATAAAACATAACTAGGCAACGAAACACTGTAATAAACATTCCCTCGCCCCCTCCCCACCTCCCGCCCCCGCACACATTCTGTAATTATATTAAATAAGATTATAGTGGTGCATTTGTGACTGGAATGCTGTGGGAGACGGAAAACAGTGGTGTGGCTCTTCCTTGCTTTTTCCAAGTTCTTCGTGTGAATAGTGTGTCCTTCAAGAATTATCTGGACTGGATATTTTGCGGGTGGTTTTAAAACAAGTTCGAACTACTTTGTAAAAAGTTTCGTTTGTATCCAACTGGATGTTATGGCTATATTTATCATGTATAGCCACATGTAGCCTATAATATTGTTATACCTAATATATTAAAATAATAGTTTACAATTGTGTTTGTTTGCTTCGCAGTTGAATCTCAAGAAATGCCGTCAAACTAAGGGTTGGGAACCATCAGCTCTGGAAATACCTATTCAAGCTGTGAGAACCGGAGATATGGGCTACAAAACTGCAGCAAGCATAATATTAAAATGCATGTTGACATAAGAGTTTGATAGAGCAAACAATGCAAGAAAATACAAGTTAGTGATCAAAGCACAATCCACTATTTTCAATTTTGACCGGTAGAGTGGGCCTAATTACCAAACACAACACTAAGTTAATAACTGACACACTCATATAGTTAACTCGTTGAGAAGCGCGATGGGTCTAATACCAAGCTCAACTGTTTTTATCAACTATCGCCTCATACTTAAAAGAGGTATAATCACACTTTCTAGAGTGAAAGAGAAGAACTAAGGTTATTTTAAGTTACTCCCCAACTGGGAGACAAAGAATACAAACACAATATAGTTGCACAACTTCAGTGTTCCTCGCAATTTGGATAATTCAGGTCTTTTTTTTAATGAAGAGCAAGGCCAGCAACTCCTCAACTATCTCTTAGATCTGGAGGTACGTTTTTATGGTGTATTAATTACAGATCTAAGTCATTTAGCATTTCAACTTGCTTAGAAAAAAACATAGCCCCCACTTTCTACAAATAAAATAAAATGGCTGGTAAATAAGCCTACTGGGTAGCGTGTTTTAGGAAGTGCTGTCATCAAATAAGTCTAAGAAAGCCAGAGACAACCTCTTCTAAAGGGACTAGTGCCTTCAACAAACAAAATGTTACAAAGTTTTATGAAATTTCCAAGGGCATCCAGGAAAAACACCTGCACCCCTCTAATAGGGTATTCAGTGTTGACGAGACTGGACAAATAACAGTCCATTCTATAAATACAAATGTATGTGTAATACAAATTAGGCGGTAGGTTGACAGTCTAACGTAAGCTAAAAGGGGGGTATTCTCAACGTTTATGGTGTGCATGTCTGAAGGTGGATATTACATCTCCCCTTTTGTGATTTTCCCCAGAAAAGGGATGAAAGTTAGACTTCAGTGTGGATCAACTCCTGGAACTCTGTTTGTCGACCATCCATCCGGCTGGATGCAAACGGGTATTTTAAAACGTGATTTGAAGATTTTTTTAACCGACAGTACACTATTAGCAGAATATTTAGTCTTGCTTATCCTTGATGGACACGCTACCCACAAAAAGAACTTGGAATTTATAGAGATAGTCAGGAATAACCATACTACTATTGTTTGTTTAACACCGTATTGCAGCCACACAACTTTTTCCATTAGAAGTTTCATTTATGGCTCCATTCCACACTTTTTAAGTCCAAGCTATTAAAAAATTTCAATGGAACAATCCTGGGGGAGTTGTAACACAACTCCAAGTTAGTCAGCTACTGGGGAAGCTTATTTAAAAGCGGCAGTGTCAGCTACAATAATCAATGGATTCCGAAAACGTTGTATTGTACTACAAGAACCAGATCTCTTTTCAGATGCTGAATTTGTCGCCACAGAGGTAACAAATATTACAAAAGCTGATGATCAAGATGCAACAGCTGATGCTGAAGTTCCTACAGCAATGGATGAGGAACTTCCAATTGAAAACCAAGTGGATGATCCGGTTCTGTTGCTAGTTAGGTCTATTTACCCCCAGCCAAAATTGTAGTCATTTGATGTAATCCTTTGAGACATACTTCCTTTGCCAAAAGTCAACATTTGTAAGCAGTCAACTAAATGTAATGAAGAATCTGCAGCAGTTATTACTTCTAGCCCATATAATAAATCACTTTGAGCTCACCAAGTCTGAAAAAAGGAAAGTAATTAGTTGATAAGAAATCAAAGAAGATAAATAAGTCAACTCCTTCTACCAAAGCGAAGCGTGTATTTGAAGCACCAGAAGAAGACAGTGATGCGGAATGTGTGTATTTGAAAGAAACTTATTTATGTTAAAAAAAACATCGAGGGATGGAACAGATGCTCCACCTGCCTTCTCTGGGCTCACGATGGGTGTGCCTACTGTGAGGAGGAGGACGACGATCTTGTATGAGATGACTGTAATCGCAATTGTCTTAAAATATATGTCTTGCTTAATGTACATAATATTTTTTGACTAATTGAAAATAATGTTTCATGTTCTGGTTGCGTTTTGTTAATATTTTTATTATTCTACTTTAGGAATCAAGCTCCCTTGCTTAGAACCAAGATATTATACTCTAGGAATCAAACTCCCTCACTTAGGACCATGATATTCTACTCAAGTAATCAAACTCTCTCGCTTAGGACCATGATATTCTACTCAAGTAATCAAGATCCCTTGCTTAGAACCATGATATTCTAATCAAGTAATCAAGCTCCCTTACTTAGAACTATTATATTCTACTCTAATAATCAAGATCCCTTGCTTAGAACCATGATAATCTAATCAAGTAATCAAGCTCCCTTACTTATAACTATTATATTCTACTCTAGGAATCAAGATCCCTTGCTTAGAACCATGATATTCTAATCAAGTAATCAAGCTCCCTTACTT
>CABFOW010007104.1:0-19146 GCA_902141385.1 Timema californicum | reverse complement strand
CGTCTTACTACCCGTTCGGGTTATACGCACTTACGCTAATGTGTTATGGTAGGGTGATTGTGAGATGAAATGGAGGACCTACAGTTTAACGTGGAATCCGAACCACGGTGGAGGCCTGGCATTCCCCACATTCACAAGATGTATTGTCAGAGGGGAAGGAAGGGTTTGGTAATCAGATAAATGTATGCCGGGATTGAACCCCGGCCGCCAGCACAGAAGTCTGACACCTTACCCCTAGACCGCCGGGTCACCTACAACACTATAGTTAAATTTGGGCTTTGTTACAATAACTAAATACCACTATAACTTAGTTATTGTGTGGGTATCCTAGTTAGCTAGCAAGGTGTAACAAACTGTAGTGTAATTGGCACTTCACCCGCTTCAGTGGCCGTATGGTATAAGGCGTCCCTCTCATGTTAGACTGGACTTATGACGGGGAGATCTCTCCCCAGAGAGATTAGCTCGAAGGTCTGACATGTTTGTTTTCTAGTAGATGTTTTAAGGGTGCTACCAAGTCCGCCCTTAGCAAACGTGAAGCCCTGGGAAAACTTCAATGTTGAGGCCCCCATTTATCTTCCTCACCACCCTCCTCTGCAAAAATAATCATATTTTTCAAAATATTCTTTGTTTAGTGTTATTACAGTATCTTGACCCTCCCTATACACTAATTTTCAGCCGGATTAGGTGTCAGTATACGCACGGATAGGTAAGTTTCCTACATTTAGTCATTAATACTATAGCCTTGTTTTTATAAATATAGTTTTAAGGGTTGTTTTCCCTAATCCTTCTTTAAATTATCTTCTTAAACGAACTTAATCTGTATAAAGGTTAAAAGAACAACCGTGCCAAGTTTGAATTAAATTGGTCAATGCGTTCAAAAGCTATTGTGAGATAATATCACCCACAGACAATCCAATTCAAATCGCTTTATTCATTCAATAAATCAAACCACGTGATTATGTTTTTATCGGTTTTTACTTTCTGTCAAAAGTTGCTAGATCTCTTATACAAGGAGCCTACTATAAGAGCGTGCAACAAAAAATCTCACACCACAAATTGTTTTTACCCTTTGTCACCTAATCAAGAACAAGGTTCTCCCCCCAAATTAAGGCCGCATTGTTTGCACACCCCTAAGAGCGGCTGGCCCTTAAGGTGGGATGCAAGGATACGCGAGAAAAGATCAATGTTTTTGCAGTTCTTATAACAACATTTTTGCTGACCAAATAAATAAAATATTGCTCCAGTACAGACATATATTAGGTTTAATTCTCTTCACATGTTGATATCAACAGCTGCTCCTGGTTATCTGTCTAAGAATGGTGGAATTATCCAATAAACTTTTTAAATGGAGAGAAAAAGTTGTCATTAGATTCCAGAACACCTTTGATGGAAATTCAAAAATTGTTGAGGTCACCACCATGTGAAGCTTTTCCTCGCGTCCCGTTTTCCCACCTTAGGGGTGCAACAAGAGAGAGCACTGAGAAGTTTTGCAGACATTTAAAAATAACCCATTATTATTTATCAATAGTTTTGAATTTTTTTAATATTGTTTTCCCAAAATATAGACAAAAGTTCTGATGAGTTAAAAACCTAAAATTAAAGTGTTTTTGAATGTGTTAGCTTACATAAAACCCTATAAAACAATTCCACGTTATCTTAATATGTTCTGTTCTGAAATTTGAAAAATTACACCTGGACACGGGAATCGAACCCGAGACCCTTGGCTCAGTACGCCAATTCTCTACCATTTAGCTATCCAGGTATAGCATTGGCGTACTAAGTCAAAGGTCCAGGATTCGATTCCCGTGTCCTGGTGTCACTTTCCAATTTTCAGAATATGATATATAGATGGAGTAATCCTCACTAAAAGCATAAATAATAGCTTTGGCTATTTGATTCTTAATATGTTCTGTTGTGACCCCATCAAAACATGACTATTTGATCTAGGGAGGCTAGTTCTAGATGTATAACCTTTTTCTTTAATCTCAGACGTACAAACTTTCGCATGAAGTGTCGCTGAATATTTTTTTACTTTAAAATTTAAAATTTTTACCGGATCAGAAACCTGCTGATAATTTTTGCCTATATTTTGTTGAAAAATATCAACCAACTTGTGAACTAATGCTCTACTCTGTAGCTCCCTTAACAAGAATGATTATATCTAATAGACTACCTTTTGTTGTTTCAGATGAGGTTCAATAAGAAGATGTTGGTGATATCCCTTGGACAGGGGCAAGGTCCCAGGGCTGAGGCCATGCTCCGGAGTGCCATGGAGGCTGGATTTTGGGTCTTCTTCCAGGTAGCGACAACCATGTACTGGAAATATGAAATTAGTTGGATATGAAAATAAGTTTAAGTTTGACCCACATCGGCTGGTGCGTGTAATAAACATTCGGCTCGACCTAATATAGATTGTAAACAGTGAGGTCAAAGTTCGAATCCTGGCTGGGTGTAGTGAGGATGTTTTTATGAGTGGTTTTTCACTCACCCTCTAAGCAATTGTAGGTAAATTCTCTCTAAATTATACCTTACTCGCCGTTATTTAAAAAATAGTATAAGTGGTACTGTTAGTGCCTTGAAGCACCCATATAGCGATCACAATACAAACTTAACGTTTAGTTCACATATCCGCCTATTTATTGTAGTAAGCGCTCGTGAAAAAGACATACTTATAAAATTGTTTGAAGTTTGCAAAGAAGGAATAAAACAAATCCAAAACTACCCTAATTCACTTGGCCCTAACATATTTCTCTCTAAAACTACCCTGGTGATCTTTCCTTGGCTTATGTCTCTTCAAAACTACCCCGAAGTTATTAACTATGACTGATGTCCTTCTAAATCTATCCTTATGCCTTTGGCCCTACAATACTACCCTAATGCCCTTGTCCTTAGCTTATGTCCCTCCTAAACTACCCTAGTGCTCTCAGCCCTGGTTTATGTCCCTAGAAACTGTTTTTATACCATTCAGTATCTAATTGGAGAAATGTATACAGATAATCAGCTATATTTGGCACGTGAATAATAATTTTTGCCAATAGAGACAAAATACTGTGGCCACAATAGGAAGCAAATTATTTAGACTTGAGCAGTCAGAAATTGGTCTTCGCCATCATAATATTACTTTATACTTTATACCATATTAAATTAACTTATAAATTATTTTGATAGTTTATAATTAAATACATTAACCAACACAGTAAAAATATGCAATGGGCTGGATAGATTCCATTCTCGTGAGTTAGAGTAATGCTGGGATCGTGATCAACTTAATGTTCACTTAAGGTTAACTTAACGTAACTTAACGTAAAGGTTCTCCTCGTGCTTTTAAATGGAAGTGATCACGATGAAGTTAACTTAACTTAATAGATAGTCAGGGAGGTCCTTCACGTTAAATGAACGCTACATGAAGGGTACCATGTGATCTAGCCAGCCAATAATTATGGGAGTGACGCCTACAAATCTATTTAGTAATTAATTTGTTGGTTTTATGACCAAGGTTTACTCTTTAACTTCAGTTCTAGTAATTGTACATTGAAATAAAATAGCTAAACTAAAATAGGAGAGATAAATTTATCAAAATAATTTAATCATACATATTTAATTTATCGATATAAAACAGTAAACATTCACATACACTTTACAAATAGTACAAATCACAGATCAAAATACATACTCTATAGTGCAGATGTTTGGCTCGCGTTGTTACGTTAAGTTACGTGAATCATGATCGCACATCTGTTTTCTCAAGTTACCTTAAGTGAACGCTACGTTAAGTTAAAATTAATTTTATCGTGATCCCAGCATCAAGTGTTGATTATATTCCACTCTCGTGAGTTAGAGTTAGGTGTTGATTAGATTCCAGTCTCATGAATAAGAGTAAAATGTTGATTATATTCCACTCTCGTGAGTTATATTAAAGTGTTGACTAAATTCCAGTCTCATGAGTTAGATTAAAGTGTTGATTAGATTCCCGTCTCATGAGTTAGAGTTAGGTGTTTATTAGATTCCCATCTAATGAGTTAGAGTTAGGTGTTGACTATATTCCAGTCTCGTGAGTTAGATTAAATTGTTGATTATATTCCAGTCTAATGAGTTAGAGTTAGGTGTTGACTATATTCCAGTGAGTTAGAATAAAGTGTTGACTATATTCCAGCCTAGTGAGTTAGAGTAAAGTGTTGATTATATTCCAGTCTCGTGAGTTAGAGTAAAGTGTTGACTATATTCCCGTCTCGTGAGTTAGAGTAAAGTGTTGACTATATTCCAGTCTCGTGAGTTAGAGTAAAGTGTTGACTATATTCCAGTCTCGTGAGTTAGAGTAAAGTGTTGACTATATTCCAGTCTAGTGAGTTAGAATAAAGTGTTGATTATATTCCAGTCTCGTGAGTTAGAATAAAGTGTTGACTATATTCCAGTCTCGTGAGTTAGAATAAAGTGTTGTGTTGATTTCCCAGTCCTTCTTCTCTTAGCACTTGTACTTATTCATCATTTACTTAGACCAAAGGTTCCCCAACTTTTACAATGTGTCTTATTTTCTATTTATTCTCAGCTTAGTGACTTACTACTTTTTCAGGTTATACGCATGTGTATTAATTACTTTAGTAAGCTAGAAATGAGAAATGTTGAATTTAAAGGAAGTGTACCCTCATTTGTGTGGAGATGGAAAACCATTTAGGTGAACCACTCTCAGTACACCCGATTGGGATACGAATCCCCATCTCCCTCTCATCGGAAGTCTAGTCTATTGAGATAGTGACGCCCTAAACCATGCGGCCACTAAAGCATTTATGTGTTTCTAATTAACTGTTTTTTATAAATGTCACTGAAATTAAGAAAGTGTAAAAATATGGTAAACCATGTTATTAATATAATCATAAGATATCTTTGTCTTGCATCAGTGGTTGGTTACACTATCACAATAAACTGTACTACCAGTGATGGAGATGTCAGAGCTCGAATCCATGCTGGGTCTACTAAAGGTAGTTTTTGTTAAATGGTTACCCACTCTCCTTCCACGCAAATGTGGGTATGTTTTCTTTTCATGATACCTTCTTCCCGCGATCAGCGTAAATATGCGAATAAACCGAAAAGGTACTAAGACGTGGTTCAAAAATGAACCTTTACTATTTGGCTGAAATTGTTCATTTTATTAGTTTTGGGGGTTCAATCCTCGGTCCCGGCACAGATTTATCTGATTACCAAACCCTTCCTTCATCTCTGACAAGACGTGTATTAATCACAACTTGTGAATGTGAGGAATGCCAGGCCTCCACCGTGGTTCGGATTCCACGTTAAACTGTAGGTCCTTCATTTCATCTCACGATCACCCTACCATTACACATTAGCGTAAGTGCGTATAACCCGAACGGTTAGTAAGACGCGGTGCTAATAATAATAATAATAATAGTTTTGGACACTTTCAAGTCTAGAAGAAGACGACAAAAATATACAAACTGAAGTTGTGTATGGGTGTACCAAAGTTTGGTTTTAATACTTATTTTATACTCGGTTTATTTTCATGCAAGACGCATAAATAATAGGGAATAGTGAATAGCACATAGTGCGCTAGAAGTTAAATACATTAATTTCAAACTTAGGGTTTATAATCGACACACAGTGAATAGTCAACAAGACATGAAGTTGATTTAATGGGTTAGGATATGCTAGGTGTTTAGTAGTAGTAGTAGTAAAAGTGGTTGTTGAGACGTATCAGCCAATAAGAATGCAAGGAAAGGATTAGCAAATTAAACGTCAGTATACACTGAGATGAAACTTATCTCCTGTGTTCATGTTTGAAATGCTTTGTGATTTGTTTGTTATTAACGAATTTTCTTTGTTTGAACGCAAACGACTCTATTTTTATATATGATTGAAAATAAAGGAGAAGTATTACAAGTTTGATTCCTGTGTTCATGTTTGAAATGCTTTGTGATTTGTTTGTTATTAACGAATTTTCTTTGTTTGAACGCAAACGACTATATTTTTATATATGATTGAAAATAAAGGAGAAGTATTACAAGTTTGATGCTGTTGCTCATTTCATTTTCAGTTATTTGAGGTATTCAACGTGCACTTTCTAGACCGACTGTATATATCAGCGCAACAGAATGTCTATGAGTGAGAGTAAAAGGACCTACTCATTTTTTCTGGGAAAGGTATTGTCCCATACCTTCCGGATTTCTTTCGCGTGCCACAGCTGACATGGGAATGACAGCTTTACATCCCCCCTGAAGAAGTTGTGCAATAGATATTTATTGCTCGTGAAAATTCCGTTGAACCCGGCTGGGCTTAAACCCACGATCACCGGCTCCGGAGACGAGTACTTTACACCAAGACCAGCAATGTTGACAAGAGACAATGATAAAATCAGAACCAAATAAAAATCAAATTTAATTTAATAGTACAGGCAAAATATGTTTTAGCTACATTTTTCGAGTAAACCCTTTAATGTAGTGTATTAAAGACCTTATCTATTAGTGCAAAGAGGTTAGGCCATTATCTATTAATAAATCGATTTTGGTAATACTTTAAATATTATGTTTCATTATAAACCATTGTATTTTTCTTAATAAATGTGCATTGAATGCTATGCACTAAATAATATTTGTTATGCCTTATGCAAGAATATAAACTCAGCCTTAACCTTATAAATCTAGCGAAACACAAATACTTGTGACTGTTTCCTCTACAAAAAAAAAGCTAAAGGTTTACGCAGTTAATAACTGGTATCGTAAAAGTATGATGTGCGTAGAATACTAAATACAAGGTGTACAGTACTCATTAGAGGTCAGCACCTTAACCACTCGACCTCGGGAGTGAATTCACTCGATGATTTCTTCCCTCATAGCCACGACGAACAAATCCTTCAGAATCTGTGAATTCAGCACAAAATGTTGGTTCTTTCTTGGTTTTGTTCGGGAGCCAGTGATTGTACTAGAGTTAAATACACGTGTTGGTCCCTCTTCCAGCCCCCCTAGCTCCCGCCATCATCTCACGCTCTTGAACACGGCTCACCCCCATCAGTTTGTGAACCACTCACTTAAAGTAAGATAGTTATATTGAATATAACTTAAACTAGGTGAAGCATCATTAAATTAATGTTTATAGGCCTACTCTACAAGTACAACTTTTAAATAACACTGACAGCTTTGCAGGGATTTGAACTGTCATTCAACTATATAAACCTCCAAGCGGTAGTTTTACCACCTGCTATAAGAGCGCACCACTGCACCATAGCAACAGTACGAGTAGGTTACATATAGTTGAGTGACACACTACACTTGTTATTCACGGACGGACGGGCAGTTGACTCAGTGACACTGAACGGAACGCATCGATCAACGAGGTTTAGTACGGGTCAGTGAATTGTTGAGTCATTTTTCACAAGTTTAAGCTCTGGAAATATACTTCCATTCTCGGTGGAAATCGGCTGAAAGGTGAGCATTCTACAAGTGGTCATACCACAGACAAACTACAATCTAGTAAGACAAGTGACAAACCTAAAACCTACATAAAACAACAAAAACTGACTAAACCGTTGTCGGACCTTTTTAGGGCCATCAACAATATAAAAATGGACAAGTTTACTAAACACGTACGCGTGCATCAGAAGAGACATCAAACCCAGGACTGGTCTAGAAATCTCGAGGAAGAGGACGTTAATGTGGAACTGACTGACGATGAAACGGAGGACAATGAATTCACCGAAGCAGCTATCCTAAAGAGGAAGTTACTATTCAAAGCGAAAGAAGACAAGCCTCCAAAAGCAATTGAAGTGACCAACCAATACGAGACATTGACAATTCGAGAAGAACCTATGGAAACCGTAGAAGTATCAGATGAAAGCGCTAGAGAAGACAGCCCCGAATCTAAAAATCATAACCAAAAATACCACCTATAGTCGTAGCAGGGACGACAAACTATTCAAAAATATCAAAGACAATGAAGACAAATGTTACGGTTCTTATTTTCTACTCTTTTTTCTGAACTATCAACATTACAAAGAATGATTACTTATTAATACGTCTATTAAATACACAAGTCTTGAGTCCGTCGCACACGTCCATTACAATGCGAAAACACACACTCTAGTGTTGACACTCTCAGCCCCGTTGCTCGACGGTCTCTTGTCGCACCTGTCTGGCTTAGCCCTACACTCAGCCCGTTGAAATGTCCCCCACCCCCTTGCTATGAGGGGTGGCCCAAGCCTGGTCATTTTTCAGGGCTGGCTCGAGCATGGTCTCGCTCGCTACACAAACATGACGGAAACTTTCAAGATATTTTACATAAAAGATGGACTCAAAATACATACTTCAACCCTCGAGGACTTCAAAGCTCTCCAACCCTTTCTCAAACAAGCCGGACAAGATAAATACATACTTCAACCCTCGAGGACTTCAAAACTCTCCAAGCCTTTCTCAAACAAGCCGGACAAGAATATTATACATTTGCGCTCCGGAGAGACAAGCCCCTAAAAATTCTCATCAAGGGGCTCCCACCCAACATGGCCACTGATGAAATCAAAGAGGAGCTAAAGCATTAGACGTTAGACAATTCACATCAAGAACGTAGACAGAAAATAACATGCAAGATAACATCAAACTATTACCATTCTTCATTAGCACTCTCGCAAGAACTGACGAAAACTACAAACTCATTCAGGAAAACTACATTAATAACACCAGAGTCAAAATAGAACATTACGTACAATCACAAAATTACATTTTGAAATTTCATAGATGTCAAAAATTCGGGCATTCCAAAAACAACTGTGCCAACAATCCTAGATGCGTCAAATGCCTGACGCCGCATTTGACCTCGGATTGCTTAAAGAAAGACGCCACAACTCCTGCTAAGTGTGTGAATTGTGAAGGAAACCACATCGCAAACTATTCCAAATGTCCCGAATACCAAAAAATGATAGAGAAAAAAATCGACCAAATACAGCAAAAAAACCATCTACCTTCACACAAAAGATGACATAAAAAAACTATTTCCCTCCAATACCAAGAAAAACTATGCCACCAACCAACTCTAGCACGTCATCACAATAATACAGAGACACCCTATTTAGCAGATGGAACGACTCACAACAACCGAAGGAACAAGAACAATTGACCCCTTTTGACTTTAAAAAAATATTAACATGACGATTAAAGCACAAACTATAGACAAAAATCAACTCAGAATCCGTATATGGAATGTCAACGGAATTCTACAAGAGAAACACGAATTTGAAGAACTACTAAGAACTAAGCTAAGAATTGAGCTGGCACTCGTATGCGAAACGCACTTAAAGACAAACAATCTGCTTAACATCTCAGGTTACACTATATATAGAACGGACAGGGAACACGGAAGGGGAGGTTGTACAGCTGTCCTTATAAAAGACCTTCTACCGCACTACAGGGCAAACATCTACGTCGCAGAAAACCTAGAGGCTACAGCAATAACAATCAACACCGAAACTGGTCATATTAACTTTGTGGCGGCTTACAACCCGCCGTCCAAAACTCTTCTAAAACAAGACTTAGATAATGTTACGTCATCCAACAACTGTTTCATAGGTGGCGATTTAAATAGTAAAAATACACTATAGAACAGTCGGATGACAAACAGGAACGGATGTATACTGGAGGAGCACTTGAACGAAACAGACTACAACATACTAGCGCCAGATACACCCACCTACAATCCCGTAAACTATCTCCATAGACCGGACATATTAGACATAATTCTAACCAAACTAAAAATAATGCCAAACACCCTAACAGTAATAATTTATGTAAGGGACAAGCTTAATGAGAGTATTAAAAAATGAAAAGGTGGAATATGAATATAAATACAACCCTAACAGTACTTCAAGAGCTTGATTCAGACCATAACCCACTACTATGTGAATAGGAAGTCAATCTAAAGCACCAAACCAACTGGCGCAAACCAACAATAAGCACGACCGACTGGAAGAAATATAAATCGGACCTACAAGAAGCCCTACCAAGGAACCTAGGCATACATACTGAGCAAGAAATCGAAGCAGCCATAGACCTTTTTACAACAACACTGCAAGAAACTTACAAGCTTAACACTTCGATATCACATAAACACCATGACTTCAGAATCAACCATCCGGAATTAATCTATTTGCTAGCCCTAAATAAGGGAGGCCCATAGGGATTGGCAGAGATTAAGAACTTCTAAAGAACGCATCAGATACAATAGACTCAAGGCAATGGTAAAAAGAACCTTCAGTCAAATCAGGAAAACCAACTTTAATACATTCGTTTCTGACACAGCCATCAGCCTGCAGAAAACCTGGACCTTAACCAAAGTACTCAAAGAGACTTCGAAAGGATCAAACACGCCGGCCATCCACGGGCAACAGGAGATGGCCTTCACCAGTGTGGACAAAGCTAAAGCAATAACTCTAACATTAGAAGATCAACTTAAACCTAATCTAATACAAGACTAAAACTTCAACAGAGACGTCACCAGATCAGTTAACGACTTCATCCAAAGACCCATAACAGAGACACCAGCCCCCATCACAGAACAGGAACTCCAAACCACTATCAAACATCTTAAACAGAACAAGGCAACAGGACTAGACAGAATTAAAAACGAGATGATAAAAAACATACCTTACACAGATATTCAATGCAGCCCTCAGAATTGCCTATTTCCCAAATATCTGGAAAGAGGCCAAGGTGGTAACCATACCAAAGCCAGTCAAAAACGGCATATTTCCCCAAAATAGGCGTCCTATAAATTTACTAAACACAACAAGCAAATTATTTGAAACACTGATCCTAAAAAGACTAAAATGACACTCAGAAGAATACAAGATAATACCGGACCTTCAATTTGGCTTCAAAAGGCACCACTCAACCATTCACCCACTACTAAACTTCATAGAGAACGCCACAGATAGTTTCAACAAGCAAGAATATCTAATAACCATATTTCTTGATGTAGAAAAAGCGTTTGACAAGGTGTGGCATCTCGGCCTCATTCAAAAAATGAAAAGCTTCAACTTCCCACGAGGTGTTATTCAACTAATCTACAGCTACCTAGACGATACACAATTCCAAGTCTCTGTAGAGGGCACACTGTCGGGAAAAGTACAAGCAGAGGCGGGAGTACATCAGGGGTAGGTGATGCCTCCCTTCCTATATAACATCTACGTGGCAGACGTCCCGACCAAGCCTAAAATGACGATAAGACTTTTTGATGACGATACCTTTTCTCGGCCTCGTTCAAAAAATGATAAGCTTCAACTTCCCATGAGGTGCTGTTCAACTGATCTACAGCTACCTGCACGATAGAAAATTCCAAGTCTCTGTCGAGGGCACACTGTCGGGAAAAGTACAAGCAGAGGCGGGAGTACCACCCTTCCTTTATTACATCTACGTGTCAGACGTCCGACCAAGCTGAAAATGACGATAAGACTTTTTGCTGACGATACCTTGATCTAAACCAGGAACATATTCTACGCGTCATTAGCAATCCAAAGATACCTAAAGACATTTGAATCCTGGCTGTCTAAATGGAGAATCAAAGTAAATGCAACAAAATCTACTGCACTAGTCGTATCCAGAAGAAGACAGGTACCGCCGGACTACTTTACAATATTTGAACAAGAAATACCATTCAAAACTGACACTAAATACTTAGGAATACACATAGACAAGAAGTTAACATGAACAAAACATATAACTGAAACCAGCAAGAAACGAAGGCGGTATTCATCCAACTTTACCCACTGCTTAAAGGAACCCAACTAAGCCAACTAACAAAACTCACGATTTTCAAATGTGTAATACAGCCAATCATACTCTTCGGCTGTGTAGGATGGGGCTATGCAGCCAAGACTCATCTCAACCAACTCCGAACAATCCAAAACCAGATACTCAGGATAATAACTGGAGTAGACATAAGGACAAGGACTGAGCATCTACACACCATGACCCAAAACAAGACCCTCACCGAGCTCTTTCAGGAAAAAAGAAATAGGTTTTATGAACAAGCAGCAAATCATGAGAATCCCATCGTAAGATCATTAGGGAACTACGACCAGCAAGAAGAAAGGTAATACAAATGACCAAGACTAGAGTAGGAAGGTAAACGGTAACACGGTAATACGGTACCAAGGTAAAACGGTAACACGGTAAATTCACTCACTCTTTCCACCATCATTCCATGAGGATAAAGGCTAGCGACTGCTGCCTGTAACTCACAAATAAATCAGCCCTTTCTCAGGTGACCTAGCTTGGCGTTTCTGTTAAGGTGGATATTCTGAGTCGGGCAACAGACAACGATAACCATGTATTTTGTACAACTAGTTCAAAGGTATCAAGTCAAGCAATGTTAAGTTTCATGCAACGAGGATAAGGGTCTGTGAAAACATTCTGTAACTCCCATAACAAATCAGCCAAAGCTTTCTCTACTTGTCGCTGGCTCTATCGGCAAGTGGGGAAGTATAGGCAACAGGGGAAACACGATACAGCACGGAAAGTATACACATACAAACAAAACTGATGTTTTAATTGACCTAAATATGGCTCAGATCAGGAAAAGTGATTGCTCTATAGGATTTGGAATACCTGAATATCTTATATATGTACAGAAAGCAAGAAAACAGGTTCTTTAATACTTGAATTTCTTTTCATAATAACATATTCACCCTCGATCATATATTTTTATACCAAATACTTAATACACAATATAACAGCGGGATGGTGACCTGGCAGTATAGGGGTAAGGTGTCGGACTTCTGTGCTGGGGACCCGGGGTTCAATCCTCGGTCCCGGTACAGATGTATCTGATTGACAAACCCTTCCTTCACCTCTGACAAGACGTGTATTAATCACAACCTGTGAATGTGTGGAAAGCCAAGCCTCCACCGTGGTTCGGATTCCACGTTAAGCTGTAGGCCCTTCATTTCCTCTCACAATCACCCTACCATTACATATCAGCGTAGGTGAGTATAACCCGAACGGGTAGTAAGACGCGGTTCTAATAATAATAATAATAATAATAATTTCAATTCAATCTCCTTTATTATAGTGCTGGCCAACAGTCGTAGGACCTATAACAGGCCAGCACTGAAAGTAAACAAGTACCTTACAAATACATAATACTTACAAGAGAAATAAGATTTAAAAAAGACTAAATAATGTTATATAATGATTAATAGTTATAAAAAAATAGTGATACGAATAAAAAATAGCAATAATAACAAATAACTAAAGAGTGGTTAAAAGCAGTTACAATATGCAAAAAATAAATCAGAATACTGTAAATTTCAATATTATAGGCCGAACCTCTACATGATAAATTATTGATATGGGATTTCCTCAAATAACTCTCCAAGTTTATCTTTTCTTTTATGATAGAAGTTGAATTCGACAAATCTAGAATTGGCACTATGGATACAACGACATATAGGGCTCACCTTATAAGAGCTATTAATAAAAAACAATTTTGGATTACGAGAAACCCGAGAAGGGCTATGAAAACCTACATGATAAAGGGCAAATTTTCAAGAAATTTTGCTATTGAAAATATTAAAAACAAAAAGGGCATCACAATAAAGTTTACGCGAGAAGAGAGTTTGGAGCCCTAAGACGTTTCGAATTCTTTCATAATCATAATAAATCCGGTTACTAAAGTATTTATCATAGCACGCAGCGACACATTTTCTTTGAATGTTTTCCAACCTGAGAGTCAGTTAAGGTAATGGAATTCCAAGCAACAGTAGAATATTCTAACTTAGATCTAACCAAGGCGTAGTACAGACATAAAAAACAATCAACTTTCTTAAATGATGACGAAATAAATTTATTAAGTTCAAGGAATTTCAATGACTGGGAAATTACATTGTCAGCATGAGGGTGGAAAAAAGTTTGTTATCCAGGAGAAAACCAATATCATTAATATAAAGGTGCGAACTATGCTTTCATTGCCCAATTTATAAGTAAATAATAATAATATAATATTTAGTACCACGTTTACTACCCGTTTGGTTTATACGCTTTAAGTACTAATTACTATAATGGATTAGGAATCAGGAAGGTTGAATTAGAGGAAGTGATCCACATTTGCGTGGAGGGAGAGTAGAAAACCATTTTAGGAAAAACCACCCCCAGTTCACCCGACCGAGATTCGAACCTCGACCTCCCCGTCCTCAGCAGTCGAGCAGCTCAACACGACTAACGTGTTAGCCAACTACGCCACCGAGGCGGGTATAAGTAAAAAAGAAAGGATTAGTTTTCCTAGTAAGATATATAAGTTTTGTCTTAAATTTATTTATTAATATACATTCCATTTTCACAAGACCATTGTAGAATACAATTTACATAATTTTGTAACTCTATACAGTCTGCAATATATTTATAATTGTAAATAATTTTACATCATCAACAAAGAGTAAATAACTAGACGAATTCAAATATTTACCAATGTCAGCAATACAATCATTAAAGAGAAGAGGACCTAAATTAGAACCCTGTGGTATGCCATAGGTGGCTAAAAATGTATTTGAGGTGTGCGAATCAATTTTAATAATGAATGATCTTTCATGCAAATAGCTGCTGAACCAATTTACATAAGAGTGAGAGAGTCCAAAATTACCAAGCTTAGAGAGAATAATACTATGCTGACATAAGTCAAATGCCTTACTTTGGTCAAAATAAATAGCATCAACCTGACCTTGGCCAAAGACTTGAGGGGCAACATGCCCAAGAAATTCTACTAAATTAGTGACAGTATATTTATTTTTTATAAAGCCATGTTGATTATCTGAAAGTTTATTTTTAAGGTGGTGGAAAGTATGCTCACGTATGATTTTCTCAAATACTTTGGAGAAAGTGTTTAAGGAGGAAATTGGTCTATAGTAAAAATTATCTGTTTTCGCCCCTTTTTTATTAATAGTTATGACAACCATGTAAGAGGAAATGTTTCATTTGACAGGCTAATGTTAAAGATATAGGCTAACAAAGGGCTAAAAATGCTGGCACATCCTTTAACAATAAAACTTGGAATTCCATCTGTCCCGGCACATCTAGAAGAACTCCATTTTTTAATAGCACTAGCAACGTCCAAGGGTGTAATGTGGCAAGGATACAAAGGCGCGCTAATTTCAATAACGGGGCAGGGTAAGACAGGAAGGGATGAATTATAAACTGAATGAAAGTAGCTCCCAAACTCATTATCAATTAATACAGGATCTGCTTTAATCTTGCCATTAATTTCTAGGTTAGACGTGGAAACTTTATTCACACGATTGTTTTTAACAAATCTCCAAATTTCCTTGGGTTTACATTCAATACTATTTTCTATTGAGTGCATCCAATTGGCTTTGTCTATAATAAAAGTAGTTTTTACTAATATACGAAAGTGAGAAAAATGTGAATAAAATACACTATTATTTCTTAGTTTAAACTTTTTGAAATAATTGTTTTTTTCCTTCCTAATATAGTATTTAAGAGTAGAAGAAAACCAACTAGGATATTTGTATGAATTAAGAATGGAAATTTGAGGAATATGCGTACTGATTTTCCTTTGGACTAAATTGGTGAAATTATCCACAGCCAAAATAACATCCGTAGTAGAATAAACACAAAACCAATCAGCAGTGGCCAGGTCATTGTAAAGATTAAGGTAATCACCACGTGCATAGTTAATATATGTGGTGGTGTGGTGGTGCTATCATTAATTTTAGAAGCAAGAGGTACATCCAGTGAAATCAATAAGGGCGGATGTGCTAAATCAATATTTACTAGTGATTGAGAGCTATAAGTTACTAAGTGGTGGTTGAAATTAGCAAAAACTAGGTCAAGGAGGTTATTGTCATTATTAGCTTCATTAAGTTGTTCAAATACTATTATGTTGGTCGAAGCAAGAAGTTGAGTAGCTTTTAATTCAATGTAGAAATGCGAAATATTTTGAGCATGATGCTATTTACAATCAATTTTGGGGCAGTTAAAATCACCTAATAGTATTATTCTATAGGGATATTTAGTCAAAGCACCTTAAGTAAATGTAAAGTAATTCTTAAATGCTTCGACTGTTATTTGGGGAGCAAGATAAATGTTCCAATTAACAGTTTTAGGTGATCAAATGTTGGGATCTCAAGAAAGACACATTCCATATTATTCTCCAGGTCAGTTCTCCTGGACACACCAGAAATAGAATCAATGACAGAAATGAGAACACCACCACCCCTTGAGATAGTAGATTCATCATATAATCTATCGGATCTATAAATATTGTAGTTAGGCGGAAAGTAATTATCATTAACAAACTCACTAGATTCAAGTTTCAACTAAACAAATAATAGAGAATTCATTCACACAAACATTTGTAAATAATTCCCTTGCTTTGGTCCGTAGACCACGAACATTTTGATAATATAATAGAATATCACTATTATTCACTGGGAGCTGGGTTGGGAGGTAGCCTCCAGACCTCCATCGATGGAACAATAATAATAATAATAATAACAGTGGGTTGATGTGAGTTTTAACTTTTTTAAATTCAGTTAAAATTAATTGTTAGTAAAATAAAATGTAAAAATGTATATACTCTGTTGGTACTTGAGGTAAAGTGAGAAGCCATTTACAAAAAAACCTTAATACAACCAACCGGGATTAAAACTCCACTATCTCTGTCACAATCAGCCTAGGTTTGGTGAGATCATATGGCCACCGAATTAGGTTACATTAATTTAAGATCTCAAATCATTATAATGTAAGGATACGAATCAAATATGTAATTAAAACAAAAGAAAATATCAAGATTTTTTTTATTGCAGAAAGGTAAAAATTACTTTAACGCAAGAAATGACAGTAATTTGTGTTTCTAAAGATTGCTAAGAATAGATCTTCAACAATAAGAAATCTCTGGTAGCAAATATGTACCGATGTTACTTCTTTGAAAGCCAGGCCATGCGCTTATCAAAATAAAAAGAAAATTGGGTTCTTTTGTGAGAAGTAGGGTTGGTTTGGTCTACTTTGAACAGATGAGATGAAATGTTTACCTTTCTTGAAGAGGGGGAAGAGGCCTTGCTTGAGGGTAGACAGACAGGCATCACAGGGGAAGACTTTGGCTTTAGAGTCCACACAATGTAGCGAGAATTCAGTGATACTTATAAAAAATATTGTATTTTAGGATTGAGACATTATTTAATATTATATGTCTTGATAACAAAGTGGCCAAGTTCTATCCAATGGCTATAGGATGAATATTGTTAAAGGCTGGAGATGATAGCGCCATTAGTTGGATCTCTACAAGAAGAACCATTTAAAATATACAATTAGTTCTTCCACTGGCCACTTTGGGTGGATGTCTATACTTATATTAAATCTCTCACATATGACATATGTGTAAAAGGTGGCCTTCGCAAAATACATGGCTTGGCATATTATTTGGATTAATGTCCATTACATTTTCTAAATCAAATGAGTACATCGGCACATGACTTACAAACTAACCAAATTCTAAACTCGCTACGGTGGTTTAATAGTCTAAGACGTCACTCTTGCAATAGACTGGATCAACGATGAAGGGGGAGTTGAGGTTAAGATCCCGCTTGGGTACATTGAGTGTAGTTTCCCTGAAATTGGTCCACTCTCCGTCCACAAAGATATGAGTACACTTCCTCTTAATCCAGCCTTCCTCATCCATAAACCATTAGCGTAGTAGTATAGGAGTATAAACCAAACAGGTGCTTAAAACACTAAACTCTATAACAGAAAAAACACCAACTGCTAGCTCATACTTGCGAAAGAAGAACTCACGATTCCACCAACTACAGTTTTCCGACCATGCCAGAAATCGAACCCGGTATATTTATCACAGTAACCTTTTGAAAGAAAGCATCGCTATACAATTAAGTATACTATATGAAAGGTAAATCTTGGGGGTTGGGGGATTATAATTACGGACATGAGCCGTATCTCGATTATAATCGAATAAATTGAAAAATGAAACCTGGACATGGGAATCAAACCCGGGACCTTTGGCTTAATGTTCCAATACTCTACTACTGGGCCATCCAGGGATCGTGCTATGCTCAGGGTAATTCTTCACTCATAAAATAAAGATAAAGTGCACCACCAACTGAAATAATTAACTCTTTTGTTCTTTTTATTGGCCTGTAAGCTCAACTCACCAGAATTTTAGTCTTACACAGTCTGCAATACAACACACGTGGGCTAAATACGAGTCCCCCTACCACCCCCTAATGAAGGTGACCAGTAGCAATTAACCTGGCCGCGGCGGCCATTCCCAACAGCTCGACCATGTTATGGCAGACACATATTCACCCTCAATGGTACTTAGGACCACGTTGCCGCCATTTTTATTATACGCTGAGCCGTATTTCAGGTTGGTTTATTTCCGGTTCATCTGGCCAAGTGTCCCTACAGGAACACCTCGTGGGGCAGTGACCGCAAGAGAGGTCTGCTCGCGTGACCAACACGTGGGATTGAGCTGTTTATGAGCACTTTCCAAGTAGCCTACATCTGCACGCAATTTACTGCCCCACCCACGCTGCAAACGATAATTATTAACCTTAGTTTGGTTTCACAGGGTTCTTTCGTGCTACCAACGGGGACGTAGCCAATGAGAATGTAGATCATAAGGGTCTGTAGCCCTTTCCCCTGAAATATAAACTTATACTAAATTAAAATAAAACTAAAATGTACCATTAGAAAAAATTAAAATAAGTACCTTTATATTCATTTATCGAGTCATAAATTCTCATGATATTATTATCTGTGCATTATATGCTATATACAACGTAAGCGGTTGTCTAAAGCTGGTTTCACACGGTCACAAGAAACTGAGACTAGAATCGGCTTTGAGTGGCGCAGCAGTGTACAAACCAGTAGAGAGGTTTGTTGACAGGAATCTTTGCAACCCAAAGTATAATTAGCTGATTTTCAACAGGTTTTATTTTATATTGAAAGAATAGATCTCTTAGATTATTGTCAAGATGGATATTTTCAAAATAATGATAATGTTGTGCCGTAATACAAGGATAGACACTCTTTCCGCTCATTCCACTTAAGAGGCCAGCATAGGGGAGCCAAGACAGTGTAATTCATGTGTTCAGCCCTATCACGATTTTGATAAAACTATTAGTAG
>CABFOW010007101.1:6998-17337 GCA_902141385.1 Timema californicum | reverse complement strand
AGGGCCAGTTTCATAGTCAAATTTAGTACGCCTCAAGTGCGGCGCTACACTAAGTACATGACGACACCTACCTAAACCAGAATGGAATGGGCCAGTTTCCTATGCGAGAACGACCCATTCCATCCGAGTTTAGGTAGGTGTCGTCATGAGCTTAGTGTAGCGCCGCACTTGAGGCGTACTAAATTTGACTATGAAACTGGCCCTAAAACAATGTCAAAACTATATTAGTATGAGCGGTGTCGTGTCGTATTGACAGGTTATTCATTAGTTAGTCCAAACAGTATCTGTGATATGTTCCTATCACTCAGTTGAACAGTCATTGGCCAGGTGTCAACGGAAATACGTTCCCATGTGACGTAAGTGGTGTAGCGTGTAGCCTATGTATGGGGACAAAGGAGGCGAGTATATATGTCTGTTACTAAAATTTGCCCAGTTTTGTGATTAGGTATTTAATTTAAATGATGATATTATAAGTTAAATTAAGTCACTGTCCAATTTTCATAGCTACAGTAGCCCCATGACTTCTTTGGTGCTGACTGACAGCTGACGGTTTTGAAAAGTTACCAGACCAAATTATGTATCCCTACGCCGAACCATATGATCTGCAAAAATATGTGTTTATCAGCTGTCACTTCCGACAGTCAAAATTTAGGTATATACTTAAATGTTGACTGTCAGAAGTCAGCTGTGAGCTGTCAGTCAGCACCAAAGAAGCCACGGGGCTACTGTATCTCCGATCCATCTTCTGAAATAAGAGCAGCCGTCTGATGGACCAGACGTCCAGCCCAGCATCACGCAATTTTTACCAAGTGTGTTGTTTACCCGTCAGTACCTCGGTACACCTGACCGGGTTTCGATCCTTGACCTCCCCGTCATCAGTAGTTCAGTCTATTGGCCGAGTGACGCTTTAAAAGTAGACCGTTAGAGGCCAATATTGACAAATGGCCACCATATTTCATCTTACAGCTGTATAAATTGACACCACTCACCAAAAGTGACAGTTGCGGAACACGTGGCTTCACGTATGAATTAAAGTACATTTAGTAGATTTTTTTTAAATGTAATAACTCATAATTCATTAAGGAGGAGGAGAGTAGACTTATAGGAAACATCGTACCCGCATTTTTGTTGAAGAAGAGTGATTTTTTTTTAGGGGAAACAATTCAGTACAGTTGGGTGAGATTCAAACCCTTCCCCGTTACTGGTATTAAAAAAACTCAGACAAGACGAGACCAACGCCTTTTTCCGCGTGCCCGTGTGTTAACAGATGACACTAGACGTTATTTCGATTTAACCGTAAAACTAATTTATTTGAATCGCGCGTCTCTAGAGCGATTCTGAGAAGAAGAAGAAAGCTTAAAAAAAAGACTTAAAACAACTGCAGAACATATATTCAAAACGTTATGGTTATTTGCAACATAAAATTACCTCAGTGGTAAATACCAGAGACAGCAGCCACCACGTGGAGCCTATTACGGGTCTAATTAAACGTTTGAGGTCATAAATAAGCGTTTATAACTTCTTTTTTATACTTTGATAATTTATAATTATTCATAAAAAAAAAGCTATTTTGAACAGTAGAGGAAGAATAGAAGGAAAAATATGGGTTGGGTTATTTCTTAATATTTTTTTTTAAAGGGTAATTTCATGTTGTTTTGTTGGTGTTGTTTTCGTGAGAATGCCTCTATAAAGTCCGTCACGATTGTCGAGTAAAAAATGTGAAACTAAGTCATGCTGTTTATTACAAGTGAGAGTTTACTTTTTTATTTATGTTTTTTAATCGGCAGGTCTAGAAGAACTGCTTATCACGCTTGATTCAGGGAGCATGATTAACTTAACGTTCACGTAACGTAAATAAATTAGTATGTGTGACCAGGATTCACGTATATTAACGTAACAACTCGAACAAAACACGGTGAATAGATTAAGAATGTTTGGAAAAAAAAATAATTGTTCATTAAATTGAAACCAAATGATTTAAGTGCTGATTAGGCTGCAAATACTTGTAATAGACGTTTTACCCGTCTCGTTGGTGTAGTTTGCTAACGCGTTAGTTTCGTGTTGGGCTAGACTGCCGAGGACGAGGAGATTTGAGGTTCTAATCTCGTTCGGGTGAACTGGGGGTGGTTTTTTCCTGAACGGTTTTCCACTCTCCTTTCATGTAAATGCAGGGTTTATTTCCTCTATATTAAACCTTCCCAATTCTTAACGCATTGTCGTAATTAGTACTTAAGCGCATAACCCCGAACGGGTAGTAAGACGCGGTGTTAAATAAATATAAGTTTTATTGGAGCTACAAAATAAAGTGTAATGAAAGGTTATGAGGTTTTAAAGTTCGCGATACAAGGACAAACTATACCTAAGAAATCGTTTGCATTCCTTAAGGTCATTTGACAACAAAAATTAAACTGCACAATTTTAAAAAAGTTTATAAATTTAAACTATAAAAAGTGATTCAATGAGCTAAAATTATTACAGTTCACTAATTATTACGGGTAAAACTTATTATTATTATTATCATTATTATTTAAGACCGCGTCTTACTACCCGTTCGGGTTATAGGCTTTAAGTGCTAATTACGCTAAGGGATTAGGAATTGAGAAGGTTGAAATAGAGGAAGTGAGCCCGCATTTGCGTGGAGGGAGATTGGAAAACCATTTAGGAAAAACCACCCCCAGTTCACCCGAACGAGATTCGAACCTCGGTCTCCCCGTCCTCAGCAGTCCAGCCCAACACGAAACTAGCGCGTTAGCCAACTACGCCACCGAGGCGTGTCAAAACTTTTTATTTCATGCTTTTCCCTTACCATTGTTAAGGTAAAGTAACTAATCTATTACCCGCTTCGGTGGCCGCATGGTATGAGGCATTACTCTCGCAGTAGACTAGATTACCGAGGACGGGGAGATCGAGGTTCGAATCTGGGTCGGGTGTACTAACAAAGGTTTTTCCAAAATAGTTTTCCATTCCCCATCAACCTAAATGCGGTTACACTTCTTGTAAATATAACCTTCCTTATCACTTAAAACCATTAGCATAAGCGTATGACCTAAACAGGTAGTAAGACATGGTGATAAGAAAAATAGAAAATTAATGTATGGGGCTGAAATTCATTTAAACTAAACATTCAAATTAAAAAGAATACAATATTATTACTATGATTGCCAATATTAGTAAAACTATAAATATTTTATTTCCATACATTAATTAATTTACCTTAACAATGGAATACAATTAGTAAAAAATAGCAAGTTTGAGCCATTTTATATATATATGACTCATGAATTGTAATGATTTGAAATAATTGAATCACTAATTATAGCTTATAATTATACACTTGTTAAAATTGTGCAATAAAACTTTTATGGTCGTAACAAGTATAAATATTTCGTCCCCCAGCCGATTAACCGGGTAATTTGATACCAGAAAACATATCACAATGTGGTTTTCTGTATTCTTTATTTTGGCAGTAGCGAAAATTAGGATCAGTTAGGTTTTTTTTTTGTTTTGTTTTTAAATAATTATTTTTCAGTTTTGTTGTAATTAAAAAAATATAAAAAATTTCGGAAAGTGGTTTCACTGGTCTCAAGTCAGTTTTTTTTTTCTAAAGTAGGTTACAAAAATCCACACCACGATTCAACTTCTGGTTCGAGTTGTTTTAATTACCTAATTTACGCGTTATCCTTGGGGTTGAGACGGGTTCTTAAGGCGGCCGTTTCGGTTAGCGAGAAAGTATCATTCACCAGCAAACCACACAGCTTCAAATAAAAAGATACTGTGTCGTTTTCTGGAATTACCTTTCTATTCGGTCTAAGCTTGTACTCCCTTTCGCCCTTCACCCATAGTCACCTTTATCATGTCAATAACCCGTCTCAGTGGCGTAGTTGGCTAACGCGCTAGTCGTGTTGAGCTCAACCACTGAGGACGGGGAGATCGAGGTTCGAATCTCGGTCGGGTGAACTGGGGTGGTTTTTTCCTAAATGGTTTTCCACTCTCCCTCCACGTAAATACGGGTTCACTTCCTCTAATTCAACCTTCCCAATTCATAATCCATTGGCGTAATTAGTACTTAAAGCATATAACCCGAACGGGTAGTAAGACGCGGTGATAAATAATAAAATCATGTCAATAAGAAAGAGGGGAAATAAAACCACGAAATTTCTTATCTCAAGGTAAAGAGGAAAGCTCACTGCTAATTCTCAAATCTCTTAAAATTTTCTGTTGTGAGCCTATCAAAAAATTACTGTATTTGTTTAAGGAAGGCTAAATCTAAAGCCCTTTTTAATCAAACCCGGTCTCATAGCTCCGCAAATATGTCGTTAAGAATGAGTTACATTGTTACACGTTTTTTTTATTAAGTTTACTAATAGAACTCAAAATATTGGCTTGTTAAGTAAAAAGAGCCCTTTTGGAATCTTACGAATTTATTTTGGCGTGAATCATATTTTGAAATAAAGTATCGTATAATTTTAATATTGCTCTCGGAGAGGCGGCCTCCTTAAGGAGAACCACCTAATAGAGTAATGAGACTCGTTTAAGACGTGAATAAATCCCAGATTATTCCAGAATTACAATATAATATCGTTAATCCGAACTAATTGTGATTTATCTACTTCAGATTAGGGAAAATTAAGATTAGGCGGGATAATATTAAAGCTTCTAAAGAGAGACAGATTATTAGCACCAATTTTAACCCGGCGTGAATGAGGTGAGAAGTTGGAGGTTAGAGGTACCTATTGTTTTTAAAAACCTTATATTTGAAGTTAAATCAACTTTAGGAAAAATTATAAAAAAGTTGAACTTGGCTCATTTTCAAAAAAATGTTTCGCGTGAAATTTCGCAGTTCTAAGATCAGAGTAAATCAGCCGCGGCCAATTTGTGCGATCCGAAGGATCTTGGACAGTTGCATACATCCCATTGACGACAACAGTTTGAGTAGTTACTAAACAACATTCAGGTAGGCTAGTAAGCAATATGAGTCATGACATATTTTATTATTATTATTATTATTATTATTATTATTATTATTAGCACCGCGTCTTACTACCCGTTCGGGTTATACGCACTTACGCTAATGTGTAATGGTAGGGTGATTGTGAGATGAAATGGAGGACCTACAGTTTAACGTGGAATCCGAACCACGGTGGAGGCCTGGCATTCCACACATTCACAAGATGTCTTGTCAGAGGTGAAGGAAGGGTTTGGTAATCAGATAAATCTGTGCCGGGACCGGGGATTGAACCCCGGCCGCCAGCATAGAAGTCTGACACCTTACCCCTAGACCACCAGGTCACCCGATGACATATTTAAATTTACTTGCTATGACATATTAAGATTTCATTTGCTACTTTCTTTGTGTAACAAAGTTATATAGTTAAATGACTAATAAATGTATTTTTGTATGAAAATATATGTCATTATTTAGTAAATTTAGATGTATTAACACATGCGACCCGCTAGAGACCTTAAGGATGTCCATGTGGCCCTCGGGGAGAAAAGTTTGCCCATCTTTGGAGTAAATGGTTAGAAACGTGGATCTAGCTTTTCTCAAACAGATAAAGTAACTTTTAGCACTGTCACAACAGTAAATTCTAAAATAATTTATGATTTAAGAATAAAACAGCCGAAGCTATTATTTATGCTTTTTAGTGAGGAATTCTCCAACAAGATATCATGTTCTGAAAATTAAAAAATGAAACCTGAACACGGGAATCGAACCCAGGACCTTTGGTATAATCCACCAATGCTCTAACCACTGTATTAAACCAAAGGTCCCAGGTTCTATCTAGTGTGAGGGTATTTCCCTTCACGTAGACGGTTACACTCAACTCCTCTTGCCTTCCAGCTCCTGATGACACTTCTTCAGGGACCGAATAGTCTAAGGCGTCACTCTCGTGTGTGGACTGGCCTGCTGAAGACGGGAAGGTTGGGGGTTTGAATCATTGCTGTGTGTACTGAGGATGGTTTTTCCTCTCTATCCACGCAAATGCGACTACACTTTCACTAAATTCAACTTTACTCATCCCCAGCTCATTAGTGTAACTAATTAGTACATATATGTATAAGCTTGAATAGGTAGTAGGACGTGGTGAAAAACGAACTGTTTAGAATACTGCACGCAGAACATTTTCTAAAATTATAACGCAACATTAAAAAAAAAAAATTGACCCCTAATACTAAAAAAAAAGTAATTGTCACAAAAACTGGAAAAAAACAACGGATATTTAATTGCGTTTCTTACCATCCCACCTAAAAAATAGCCGTGCTTACCCTGGCAACACACCACGTCACGGCACATATGTGAGGCCCCCCTCCCCTCTCTTGTTTTGAACACCCCTGTGTCGGTAGGGCTATCTCCCCAGGGTGAAGCGGCGTGTTGCCCTAATGAAAGCGCTCACAACTCACCGCATACCTCATCGCCACAACCTCTTTTCACATCTTTCAACCTTGTTTGGTTCTCCACCTCCCTCCCTAACCGCCAATAGCCTCCCCCCCACTTCCCCTCACCCTCCGGCCAAGAATATTTGAAGGTCCCCCTCATCCCCCTCTAACCCCGTGTCGTTAAGTTACAGTGGAGAGGCGTGGCACTTAGATTGTTTTTCCATCACTCCGTGACGTCCATACGGGCTTATTTATCTTCCTACAGGTACAGCTCGATTCGATTCAAGAAGACCTGGACACACCGAGAAGGGGTGTGAGGGTCGACCCAAGGAAACTAACAAGACAACTATCAAAATGTAATTGTAAAGAGGCAAATGGGGTGGGGGGTAGAAGGGGAACAGAGACGTCACTTTAAAGTCTCTAACCCAATTGAAATAATTTCGATTTATGTTGAAAGAAATAAGGGGATAAGAAAGGAAATTTGTAAATCGGAAAATTACATGTATTGTACACTCCGTTTACCCTGAAAGGTAATCAGCCCTTATCTTTACCGATTACAATAAAGTCCTATCTTAGAAGCTGCCCTATAGTGTAACAAGGGGGGAGGGGGGAGGGGGGCGCAAGGAAAGATGAGTGGTTTAATTTAAAAAAATTTATAACAATTTTTTTTAAAGTCAAAATAAAATAGTTTTTCCAGTAGAAACATAGAATTTAATTTTCTTCATACGATGACCTCATTAGTTAATGAATATCTGTCAAGATTGTTCTGGAATTTAATTACAACTTTTTCTCTTAATTTAAAAAGTTTCTCCTCTAATGCCGCTATACTCATGATAGATATTCAACAACTGTTGATATCACCACATGAAGAAAATTAAACTCTACGTTTCTACTGGATCAATATTTTATTATTTTGTAAAAAAAAAAAGTGCTTTAAAAACTGTAAAAACCTTTGCCTTTAACTCGTGTTCCCTGCATTCCAATCTTAACCGGGAGTATCCATATTTCATACCCCTTGGGGTCAGGCCCGCCAAGAGGAGTGGACTACTGGTACCATGGTACCGGGGCCGGACCCAATATCCTGATTCACAAGTTTAAAAAAATGTAGAAGATGAATGAAAGGCAATACAATATAATTTTTGTACTGAAACTAAATTCGGCACACAAAGAAAGTAGGACAGTAGATAAAAAAAAATATATATATATATATATAAATTCCTCGTGTGCATAACATTTCAGTTTTCAGTTAAGTTACGTATTTAATTTTCATATATAAAAATTTGTAGCACAACTTCCTTCGTATGGTAAGTAAAGCCCCTTGTCAATTGTGGCATGTAAAATAACCCCGTAAGGTATGTGAGAATAACTTGACTGGCCAAATTGGTAGGATCTCTTTAGCGCTTACTCATAGAAATTCAATGTGGAAGGTAACAGGTAGCCAACCACACTTCCTGAATTTCTATAGTGAATAAGATTTCTACCAGATGGTTCAGGTAGCACTAATCAGACAAAAGTTTGGGTGCATGCCCAGCTAAGGCTGGAGCAAACCAATCTTCAAGTTGTTGACTTGGTAAGAAGATATTATCTACAGTACCCCCTTATTACTCTGCAATATTTACCTTTTTGTTGTTGTTAATTTGTGAGAAAAAAAATAAAATTGGGTTTTTGGGTTTTGGCAGCAATTTTCTATCAACAACTTTGAATCACCAATATCCGAGATAACAGATAAAAATGATAAAATGTAAATTTCCTCCTTTATCAGCTTTCTTTTCATTTTGTTCTGTTAAATAAACTCGTGAAAAATATCATGTTTCTTTACCAATTGGTTCAGCTAAAACAAAATTTGATTTTTGTTAATTTTGCAGAAACTTTTTTTTTTGTGTTGTTGTTGCGAAAATTTGATCTTCAAACTTATATAATTAGCTCAGAATTTTGTTTAGATGCTCTAAGATTCCCACCTACCCCACATGGTTAAAATTCTTGAAATTTTCTTTCGAGGAGGGGAAGGGGGAATGCCACACCCTCAGAAGATGAGACTACAATCCCTCCCCATTTGTAAAACCCCCATGGGTGACCTTGTTCCTTTATTATTATTAGCACCACGTCTTACTACCCGTTCGAGTTATACGCACTTACGCTAATGTGTGATGGTAGGGTGATTGTGAGATGAAATGGAGGACCTACAGTTTAACGTGGGATCCGAACCACGGCGGAGGCCTGGTATTCCCCACATTCACAAGGTGTGGTTAATACACGTCTTGTCAGAAGTGACCTTGTTCCTTGCTCTATGAATCCGACTGTAATCCTTGTAGGTTCATTTATATCATTTTTTTTCTGGTGAACGGCTTATAGCCTGAGCGTTTATCTAACCCCCTAACACTCATTAAACTACCCATTACTAAGAAATAATCCAGATTTTGGCAATTAATAGCCAATGTGATAAATAAAGAAAGCGATTCATATGCTTAAGGGGGGAATCAAGACATGACAATACTAAAAGAAGAAAGATTAGGCAATTTATATCTATCCTCACAGTCAAATAATAATACAAATTTAATGCCCTTATAGATATTAATCGAATATATAATCCAGGATACAAGTTGTTGAGGCAGACCGAGCAAAAGTGGGATAAGTACTACTGGACATTGTCATTATAATAAAACATAGTTATTTGAGTTTTTTTTAAATCTTTATGAATGCAATAAAAAAAAGGGGGATATATATTAAACATATAGTAGTTTATAGTAGTTTATAGTATATAGTAGTAGTAGTTTTATTAATAAAATAATAGACATTATGTTTCGTATTGGTTTCTAAAAATTCTTGTTTATTACTAAGAAACAAGAATTTTTAGAAACCGATACGAAACATAATGTATATTATTTTATGAATAAAACTACCTACTTTTAAACGCTTATATTATAAAATATATACTGCTAGTACGTAAATTTGTCGACGACAGGCGAACAAAACTTGAATATTTAGAATGGAGCTGATCTTTTGAATATAAACTGAAAAACACAAACTCCTCACTCAGTTCTTTTAAATTCACGAAACGCTTTAAGAAAATTCAATCATAAAAAAAACGTTCTTTTAAATTCACGAAACGCTTTAAGAAAATTAAATCTTAAAAAAACGTTCTTTTAAATTCACGAAACGCTTTAAGAAAATTCAATCATAAAAAAAATAATAGAAAATTCAGTTCTGTTAGACTCTGTCCCGTGGTCTGTATTATAAGTGTGCAAGGTTTAATCTTTCTAGACTATCTAGGTCATCTAGAGTCTTCTAGAGGGTGGGGAAGGACACACATTAGGAAATTTTCTATAAGGCACCATTGTTGTAGGACGGTCTTGCTCTGACGCAACAATGTGACTAAAATGCCAACCATAGCCTTCTACGTGCCCCGCTCACAACAATGAGCAGACGACGTGACCTCTGCGCCGCGCGCATGCGCGCGGGCTGCAAATCAGTCGACAATGGACCGAACAAATGAATGGAGTAATACGCGAATCTGACGCTTCCATCAAGCGTTGGCGTGGGCGGCGGTTGTTATGTACTCGAAACACGTCCGGGGAGGGGAAAAAATAAAAATGTTGTACTAACGAAATATTCACCTTCATATGTTAAGTAGACAAAGATTATATGGACATTGAGTTAGGATTTAAAATTAAACGATTCGTGACAAGGCGAACAACCGTCTAAGTCAACTTCTTCGCTCGTAAAAGTCACGGGATTCGTAGTAAAGCGCTAGTATCAGTTATAAAAATCTATAACCAAATAATTATTTTTTTAGAGATTTTAACCAGTGGCTTCACATTGAAGGAGGGGGGGGGGGTTGGAGATTTGTCCCCTCCACCAATGTTGGGGGGGGGGGGAAGGAGTTTGAAATCAAAGAATTTTTTGGAAATTTACAAATTTGAATTGGGAAATACTTTATTCTCTCCATGCTCTTTTACACTTT
>CABFOW010007100.1:9294-26518 GCA_902141385.1 Timema californicum | reverse complement strand
GTGAAGGGAGGGTTATTATAATAATACTTCCAGCCAATGTTTGCAATCAACACCCTTCTCGCTAGCTGTCGGTTACAAGATGTACTTTCAAGGATTCATACGTCAAGTCTGTCACTTTTGATCAATTTTATCAATACCTATTAAAAAACATCCAACAATATATTCAAATAGTTTCAATGTTGGCCGCAAAAAAGTTTGTATTTACTAAAAGGCCCTACCCATGAAAATTGGACTGTAGTTCTAGCCTCCATCTGTTGTTTGCTTTGAGTCTCAACTAAAGTGGGATGCTAGGCCTATTTAGTCTGACGTGCGGGGGGCGCAGCGCGGCGCTTGTTTCTTACACACGTCAAGTGGATTATTATTATTATTATTATTACTGTGGCAGATTTGAGTGACGGCGCTTGGGAGCGTCTCGTGAATCCTGTCTGCGTCGCGACGCCTCTTCTCTTCTGCCACCGACCGGTTGACGGAAAAGAGGTTGCCGTCTCACTAAATTGATTCATTGACAAGTACTTGACACGTCAAATATATTGATGGAGTACTCTCTTTTACTTGCTCATGTTGAGAAACACTACAAAATGGACGGTGTAAGTTGACTTGATGTAAATAAAGGTGGGCACGCAGACTAAACGCCAAACTCGTCTAGTCTAACTAGCCGGCCACTCGTATCTTGACCAAATGTTCTCAGTGTTGTTCTCTTCAACAATGTACATAGCTATTATTTCGCTCCACGAATCTTCCAAGGTTTCAGTAAATGTCTATATTAGGATAAAAGGGGGAGACAGTCTCTGCGGTGCGTCGTGCCAATTGTGTTTCTTCTAGTTATAATACTACAGTACATCTAGGATTAGGTACTAAATAAATGTGTTAGATCCATTTTTAACTAACAATATCTGTGAGGAATGCCAGGTCTCCACCGTGGTTCGGATTCCACGTTAAACTGTAGGTCCTCCATTTCATCTCACAATCACCCTACCATTTACACATTAGCGTAAGTGCGTATAACCCGAACGGGTAGTAAGACGCGGTGCTAATAATAATAATAATAATAACTAACAATATCTGGACAAAGGGAACATTAAAATGAAAGGTTGCCTTCGAATAACATTTTATCAAATTCATTCTTACTCATGTTCAAAAAATGGAACTGTGGGGTCAAATGGGGCATTTTTGAATACATAAAATATGTTGCTGCCGACATTAACATTAATTTATAATTTTAAGTTTTTATAGTTTTTTTTTATTTACTTGTGTTATTTAACGTGTACTTTCTGAACTGACTGATTATATCAGCACACGAGAATTTCTATGAGCAAGAGCAAAAGGGCCTACCAGTTTTTCCGAAAAACGTATTTTCACATACCTTCCAGGGTTCTTCTACATGCCACAATCAACTTGGGGCCGACGGCTTTACTTCCCCTTTGAAGGAGATTGTGCTGTGGATTTCTATCACGAAAAAGATTAAAATTCCGTCGACCCCGGCTGGGTTTGAACATTGACTCCTGAAACGAGCCCTTTACCCCAAGACCGCCGAGGTCGACTATAAACAATGTGTGTTATATTTATCAACAGTGACGGCTGCAGATCTCATGACTTGACGTATGAATACGTGATAGTAGATCTAGTATCTTTTCAACCTGTCAGATAAGGTTGCAGCAAAGCTATATGGGGTGAGACGGACCTCCTAACGCCAAGACGCGAGCTAGTTCTCGAGACTACGTGTTGGTTTCAACGCCTCCTGGCGACAGGGAAATGTGACACTTGTCTGTTCAAGTTCTCGAGACTACGTGTTGGTTTCAACGCCTCCTGGCGACAGGGAAATGTGACACTGTCTGTTCAAGTTCATCGCTTCATCTGGCTTCCTCCTTTCTGTTGCTGACGTCACGCGGCTCGTTGGAACCCTCTCGGATTGTTCGAGACAGAATGGGGGAGAAGAGTTTGGGAAGAGGGCGGGAAAACCATTTCCCATAAGCCATCCTCCTCATACTCGCCCCATTGGTTAAAGATCGAATCCCGGTTGGATGTACTTACGATAGTTTTCCCTAGATGTCTTTTCAGTCTTCCTCGGTGGAAATGGGAGTGCGCTTCCTTTATTTTATACTTTCTCCATCCATAGCCTAAATGTTTAATTTTTAAATATATCTATATTGATACAAAATATACTTTCTCAACGAACTTAATTAGTTAGTTTTCCCTATTTCAGGTCATTTCGAAATTATTTATCTATAAACTAGAACATCAAAATGCAAAGTGATGTTTTCACAAATAAACAAACGCCAAAACACAAAACTCTGGATAGATTTATTTGTATTGGAACATAAAAAGTATTATTATTAGTGCTGCAATCTAACGGCAAAGTTTAGCAGTAAAAATACCCACTATTATCATTTTCCCCGTTCCTTAGGACATTCTTATTACCCGTTTGGGCAGTATGCATATTTACATTAATACTGTAGGGAATAAGGAAGAGTTTAGTGGAAATGTACTTGCCTGAAGGGGAACAATGAGGCAGTCAGTAAATAGCAATGGTAATGGATTCATGCGGAGTTTTAAAAGGGTTCATTATACTATATTATGGTTTATAATAATAGTATAGTAGCAATAATATAAGTTTCTGGGATACAAACTGGAACCTATGGATCGGAATTGGTTAGGACTACATTTTATTAATACTATTATTATTACCTGCCTCGGCGGCCAAATGGTTTAAGGCGTTAATCTCGTGTTATACCGGCCTGCTGAAGATGGGAGCTTGAGGTTCGAATCCTTGTCGGTTCTTTTGACATCCAAATGCTGGTATATTTTATCCGAAATGCTTTCTTCTTCATACCTAGTGTAATTATCATATATGCGTATAACCTGAACAGGTAATACGTTGCGGCGATAAAAACACTATTATTATTTTTTAGATTATTATCATCAGGCTTGATTTTTCTTAGCACCACCCGCCTCGGTGGCTGAGTTAGCTAACGCGCTAGTCGTGTTGAGCTGTCATCGGAGTAACGCCTTAGACTATGCGGCTACCGAGACGGGTCTTAGGATTACTATTGTACTCCTATTCTACCTTCCCCCTCCCCCCACTTTGCCTGAATTTGTACACACAATACGCGTCATCTCTAGTGAAGTTATGGTTTTGTTCCGTCAATAAAGAACCAGGGTCACTCGCCTAAAAAGTGGCCAAAAGGTTATCCGGTTGATTATGTTAATACATAATCTCTCATTCATCCCATAAGGCCACAGCGACTTTTTAAAATAAATATATATTATATAACCTGCTTCGGTGACCGCATCGTTTAAGGCAGTGATGGTGACGATTTTCCGAGCAGTGTGCCACTCAACGACTGGCTGAATTTTTAACTAGCCTATTGTGCCACCCCGTATTTACATTTTTAATGAGTATTTAGACATCAAAACTCGTTGAATATTATGAAATGCAATAAATAGCTCAAATAATATATAGCAACCTAATCACGGTGTTCTCTTACAGGATAGGCAAGAAACTGTGCCTATATCTCAAAAACAACTCCATCCTCCCTAACTTTCTCCTCACTTCCCTGTCCTTGAACCCTCCCTTCTCTTCAACAACATCAATACACCGAGTCATACATGCTCTTTTATTATTAAAACACTTAATGTTTCTTTTGACGTGAATACGTCTTTAAATTTGCTACCATACGGGGGCAATCCAAAAAACCTAATGATAACAAAATCGGGGGATACAGTTTGGCGTTGTAGTTTCGAATCTATCCTCTACATCCAAAACTAAGTTATACCACTGGATTGCTAGAGGATCAAAGAATGTATTACGATACGCGAGAACAGTGACGCATCACGCGCGGTGGAGGGGGAAGCGCCGCCATTTTGAGGTTATTTTGCTGCGTATAGAGATTTTCAATTAGTATAACTTTTGACTCGGAGAAGCTACGATGTTCGTTTAGGTTTTAATCGTCAGCTGTCGTTAAAATCTATCGATTGTATATAAACCATTAGTTTAAAGTAGTGACAGTGAATAAAATAAGGTGTTAGAATAAAAAATATAACCCGTTACATAAACGTATTCACGTACAACACACGGCCGTGTCCATGACACAGCCANATCCTCTACATCCAAAATTAAATTATACCACTGGATAGCTAGAGGATCAAAGAATGTATTACGATACGCGAGAACAGTGACGCATCGCGCGCGGTGGAGGGGGAAGCACCGCCATTTTGAGGTTATTTTGCTGCGTATCGAGATTTTCAATTAGTATAACTTTTGACTCGGAGAAGCTACGATGTTCGTTTAGGTTTTAATCGTCAGCTGTCGTCAAAATCTATCGATTGTATATAAAACATTAGTTTAAAGTAGTGACAGTGAATATAATAAGGTGTTAGAATAACAAAATATAACCCGTTACATAAACGTATTCACGTACAACACACGGCCGTGTCCATGACACAGCCACCCCATTTTTTTCCCCCACACATTCGTCTACAGCATTTAACCACGTTTTACATGGATTACCCCTTCCTTTAGAGCCCCACACTCTACCTTCATATATTTGCTTCTTCACGCGTTCCAAACTCATCCTCTCAACATGGCCAAACCAACGTAAATTTAAAAATGCCTCAATTTTAAAGAAGGAAAATCTATTAAATGGTCAAAAGTGAGACAATATTAATGTCGTCAACTTACTGTTGGGATAAAAACGTTGAAAGTAACTCCTTCAGCAGGAAAAAAGACAAGTGTATATAAATGTTTGAAATCAGAATCTTACATAATCTTCTTCATTAGTTTGAAACGTGTTTGTGTATTTTGCTAACCAAGATATTTTTATTTTGTTCACAACTTACTGTCTTCATTGACACACACGATGATTTATAACCTCTACTTCACTAAGTTTATTATTATTATTATTACCGCGTCTTACTACCCGTTCGGATTATACGCACTTACGCTAATGTGTAGGGTGATTGTGAGATGAAATGGAGGACCTACAGTTTAACGTGGGATCCGAACCACGGNAAATGGAGGACCTACAGTTTAACGTGGAATCCGAACCACGGTGGAGGCCTGGCATTCCCCACATTCACAAGATGTCTTGTCAGAGGTGAAGGAAGGGTTTGGTAATCAGATAAATCTTTGCCGGGACCGAGGATTGAACCCCGGCCGCCAGCAATGAAGTCTTGACACCTTACCCCTAGACCAACTAAGTTTATTGAAACATGTGAATGACATGGCTGCCGAAATCATATTGACCTGACACAATTATACCAAGTTTGGAAAAAAAATAATTTGGTGTTTGTTTTTTGTCATGTTGGAATGCCACAGATTTGCCACCCCTGGTCTAAGACGTCACTATGGCAATAAACAGACTCCCAATACTAGGAGGTCGGGAGTCGAATCCCGGTCGGCTCTACTGTGGATGTTCTGCCTATGTGGTTTTCCACTCTCCCTCCACACAAATGCGGTTACACTTCCTCTAAATTCAACCTTCCTCATCTCTAACTTATTAATGTAATTAGTACATATTCATATAACTTGAATATATAGTAAGACATGGCGCTAAATGCATATATATATATATATATATCGCCTTATCTTACTACCCATTAAGTCCTATCTGCGTAGCCTTTATTCTTCCGAATGAAGAAAACCCAGATAGGACTAAAACATATATCATATCATAGACATCCCCAACTATCGATATTATTGATTATCACAAAACTATTAAATACTCAAAAGTGGAGGGTAAAGTTCTGCCTTATGAAAACTCTTGTAGATTTAAAAATAATTGTGATTTACCAATAATTATCTGCAATACTAGTGTACTCGTCATAATTGATTGGAACTCCATCCTTTTTCCTTTGAACATGTTTTGAAATGTTTATACGAATAAACTCCTCTCATCACATTTCTTGCTTAACGACAAAGAACCAACCATTCCACTGGCATACCGTGTCCACTTGTAAGAATAGCGGTGTATCGGTTACTACATGGAGTGTCGATAGACTTCACACAATATGTATACCCTTCATATTGCATCAGTCCAATATGGTACGGTCTAACAAGATGGAAAACAATTCAAGGTGTTCGAAACAAGATGCTTAGGAAGATACTTTGTTCAAAAAGGGATGAGGATACTGGGAGGTTACATAATGATGAGTTATATACCCTGTACTCATCACAGTACATTGTTAAGCTTAGTACGCACGTTAAAACACTTTTGGCCAACATAAGGAACACATTATTGGCAAACATTAAAATAAACATAGTTTATATTTAAAGTCAGAAGTATATATATATATATATATATAAAGTCAGAAGTGAATATGAAATCGTAGATCTATTATTATTATTTAATTATCATTGCCAGATACCAAAACATTTCTTAACCTCTAATAAGCAATTCAAATAGATTTAATAATGAGTAATCCTTAATATGTTATGTTTACTCGTGACTAATTATCTATGTCTCATACTAAAGCTTGGTACGCACTTGTAAACATTGTTGGCCAACTGTTCCCCTATTGTTGGTGAACATGGGAAACAGATAGTTGGCAAACATTAAAACAAACATTGTTTCGCGTCCAGACTACAATGATGAAACATTGGTTTCCCTACAGAGCTCAGTTGAGTGAGAGATGTCTGTTGAGGATGCTGTTATGGCTTGTGCTCTGCATGTAGCTATGAGCTGTTCAAGAAGACAGAGAGTAAGAAAACGGGTGTGGGTCTGTAAAGGGCACGATAATCTTCCGACAGATGTGAAGCGGGAAGACTGTGGTGGTTTTAGGAACTTCACTCGCATGTCTCCTACAGATTTTGAAGTTATTCTACAAATGGTTGGTTCCAGGATAATGAAGAGAGACTCACAAATAGAAAAAATCACGCAACGTATTATGTTGTAATTACCATGATAAAAACTTTGAAAATAAGAATGATGTAGTCTATCTTAAAAATCAAAACATTCAATGTGGTGTAATATTTTCTGTTTTAAGATTTGTCACAAAGAATATTTTGTATTAATTGAACGAAATATATCAACAAAATTTAAGGCGAGGCCTCATAGTTTTCGACGTTAGTCCCACTACACAGTTTAGGTGGGCTCAAACTACGCAGCCAAATGATGAGTGGTAAAATTTTAACTGAAGAGGTGACCTGGTGGTCTAGGGGTAAGGTGTCAGACTTCTGTGCTGGCGGCCGGGGTTCAATCCTCGGTCCCGGCACAGATTTATCTGATTACCAAACCCTTTCTTCACCTCTGACAAGACATCTTGGGAATGTGAGGAATGCCAGGCCTCCACCGTGGTTCGGATTCCTCGTTAAACTGTAGGTCCTCCATTTCGTCTCACAATCACCCTACCATTACACATTAGCGTAAGTGCGCATAACCCGAACGGGTAGTAAGACGTGGTGCTAACAATAGTAATTTAACTGAAGAGCGTGGACGGATGGACCGAATGGACTGAGGGAATTGGAAAATTAGACAGGGTAGTGTTTGTGGAGATGTTATGGCGGTATGGCGCCTTGATCTGGTCTAAAATACAGTCATTAATTTCATCAGCAGATTCGTTTTAACTTACTTCTGGATTCACGAAAGAGATTTGTTAAGACGTATATAGGGATAAATAAAATGGACCAGTTCCTGCATATTCTTGACCACGACGTTTATCTAGGAGCTATTCAAGGGCACCTTGCCTTAATGCTCTAAGAAAAATCTATTTCCAAGTTCAGCATCATATAGATAAATAAGTTTTGTTTCTACCTTCTTACACGGTACAGGCAGAGCCACCTGTTGTTTGACAGGGAAATCTCACAACGTATGTGCCTATGTGGGATATTATCAGGCAGGCATTGACCTCATCAGTTCTAGTGAATCTCAAAATTACCGGTAGAGTTTGTAAAAAGTCTTCAGAGATCAATACGGTGACGTACATAGCTAATTCTGAGATCTCTCAGAGCTATATCTAGATCTTAAATTATTATTAGCACCGCGTCTTACTACCCGTTCGGGTTATATGCACTTACGCTAATGTGCAATGGTAGGGTGATTGTGAGATTTGAAATGGAGGACCTACAGTTTAACGTGGAATCCGAACCACGGTGGAGGCCTGGCACTCCACACATTCACAAGATGTATTGTCAGAGGTGAAGGAAGGGTTTGGTAATCAGATAAATCTATGCCGTGACTGAGGATTGAACCCCGGCCGCCAGCATAGAAGTCTGACAACCTACCACTAGACCGCCAGGTCACCAAGATCTTAAAATGAATGTCTTATGTACCAAATGAAGCCACTGCAAAGAAAAACATCCCTCAACCCTGAGCTTAGCTAAGAATAATATAATTATAGAAGTTTTATCTTTACCTTGAGGCACATCTTAAAAGAACACTATTCACACTGGAACTCGAACACTCTTTAATAAATCTTTGTATAATTTAGGGTAGTCTTTGTTCAATAGAGGCTTGTTTGTATTCAAAGTGTGTAATATAAATTACAAGTAATTTGTCATCTCTCTCAAATAATCTTTATAAGAAAATAAATCCGTACGAGATGTCTTCACGGTCTTGACCTAAAGAGACCTTACAATTTTATTGAGTTCATTTTAACTTGCATTAAACATATCTTCATTGAAGTCCAAATTGTCTACCTATTTATCTGTTATGATTCTATGTTCAATATTCTCCGACATGCTTTCCCTGTGGGCTAGCCAAATCACGAGAGGATCTTTCACGGGAAAAATACTAGTATGAAAGAGAAAAAATATCTGAGTGAAGATTGTAATGCACAAAGCAAACACCATACTAAATTTTCATTATATTAAATTGCATGATTGCATTTGTTTGCTCTTAAGAATATATATCAGGTATATGGAGAAATAAATAGTTCACAGAATTAATTTCACAACAATATTCTGGATTAATTTAAAATGTGTCTCATTTTTATTTAATTCAGATTGTAACATAAATAGTTAAATAAATAATTTATATACAGATCGCTTCTTCAAGATTTCTCGCTAAAACACGAGAAACCAGAGATTATAAAAAACATACCACGCTTTAATTTCAAATAGACTTTTCACAAATAAAACGTCATGAAATAACGCTGTAAAAGACTTTTGAAATAGAAAGAAAACACACCAATATGACACCGTATGTGTGTATATATATTTTTTTATTCTAGTTAAAGATTAAAACAAGGTATCATAAGGTTGATATATAATATATATATATATATATATATATATAACCAATGATCCATGTTCCTGAGAAGGAGGATATAATACTGAGAGTATCAAATGACAGAATACTTTTTCTTTCTTTAGTAATTCATCACAAATTGGCCTTTATATTAGAAAAATTGCCAAATCTTCGTTGACTCAATGGTGAATGTATTTACTTAACTATAACTTTGTAGTGATATAATTATGATTGGGAATAAATAACTATCTTAAATTAACTTGTTTCGGTATTTACTGGTACAGATGATATTTTAATATTTGGGGGGAAACAAAACTATAAGATCTGAATATTCCAAGAAGGGTGTGTATGTCAGATGCAGACTTCTATCTTACCATGGGCCTATCGTCCCCACGCCACGCCGAGGGGAGTGAATAGTATCCTCTGTAAGGGTAGCTGTCGTGAAGGGCTGAAGGAGGTCCGGAGCGACTCCACCCGTGATAATAGTCCCCGTGATAGACGTCGGGTATAATGTGAGGTTTCACCACCCCCAAGCTGAGTCTGGTGCTCGGTCCGCTATCATTCCCACTTTGGATCAGCTGCTTGAGACCGAGGGCGCCGGACACGAGCATGGCGGCCAGGCCGGCCCACAGGCCCTTGAAGCTGACCAGGGTGATGACGGAGATGAAGATGGGCAGCAGGATGGCAAGCTTCAGCTTGAACAGCAGCAGCAAGGGTATGATCAGCCTCTTGACCCTGGTGCGAGCTGAGAACAGGAATACAAGCTAACCGTTAACCTCATCATAGTTTGGTAGATTCTCAGTAGCAGCAAAGTAGGTGATAATCTACATTTAAACGTCACCCCCTTGATGAAGTGAAATAGTATCACATTTTCATATTTTCTTAAGATAATGGCAATTCTCAAGCTAAGAAATCACTAAAACATTCCTCAATTTTTTTAATAATTCCTGAAGTGACCTTAGTAAACCCGTATTTTTTGAGGATGGCTAGTTATAGGTTTATAATCACTTACCCTTAGCTACGAAGTGCAAAATTTCAAGAAAATCATCGTTGAAAATAGTTTAACTCTGCCATTTAATTTATTTTTTAAAACCATAAGATTTGTTGATAGTTTTCACGTCTGAGCGAGACATATTTTAAAATAACTTACCATTTTTTTTAATATCGAGATTTTTTTGGAACGTTTGAAAGGTATTTCAGCGTTCCAATAAGTAACCCCCCTGGACGGACTTACTGTACGTAGGTCCAAGGAAAAATTTATTTTTCTCAGATATGTCGTGAACCATTTTTGAAAGACTTTGAAAGAATCCAAAAATATACAATATAAAATTCCTTATTGGCACCAGAACAGCTTGATAAAGGGATGGATTTACGTTCATTTCAGTAAAATACGCCAAGTGAGTAGTTAGGATAGTGGTTTTGACCACTTGTGCCGGGAATCTTTACTTTAAAATTATATTGAATAGCAAAAGAAAAAATATAAGAATTTAGAAAAGACCATTGCTTAAAACTAATTCTAGATTTGTTGGTATAATTTGCTACGAGATTTAATAAACATTTATATTATTATTATTAGCACCGCGTCTTACTAACCATTCGGGTTATACGCACTTACGCTGATGTGTAATGGTAGGGTGATTGTGAGATGAAATGGAGGACCTACAGTTTAACGTGGAATCCGAACCACGGTGGAACCCTGGCATTCCCCACATTCACAAAATTTCTTGTCAGAGGTGAAGGAAGGGTTTGGTAATCAGATAAATCTTTGCCAGGACCGAGGATTGAACCCCGGCCGCCAGCACAGAAGTCTGACACCTTACCCCTAGACCACCAGGTCACCTGTTATTTTATAAATGCCCTGACGACACACAGTAACAGATATCAGCTCTACCTATGCCAACAATATGCCACGGGACTCTTCTCTCCCTCCAACGTCTCAATAAAGAGATTCTCTCGTTTATTTAGAAAAAAAATCGCATTAGTTATCAAAATAAGTATCGATATTATATTACATTTTTACTTTCTCTTGACAGCTAGGGGGCAGAAGGTATTGTGATAGTCAAACAATTTTAAGTTGAGATTAAATAAATCCGACGTTTCACGACTCCCTAGAACAAAAATAATAATAATAATATTTAGCACCGCGTCTTACTACCCGTTCGGATTATACGCTTTAAATACTAATTACTCTAATGGATTAGTATTTGGGAAGGTTGAATTAGAGGAAGTGAACCCGCATTTGCGTGGAGGGAGAGTGGAAAACCGTTTAGGAGAAACCACCCCCAGTTCACCCGACCTAGATTCGAACCTCGATCTCCCCGACCTCAGCAGTCTAGCTTCAACACGACAAGCGCGTTAGTCAACTACGCCACAGAGGCGGGTTGGAACAAGGAAAAAAAGTTGTTTTTGCAATGCCGTTTGTCTGTCTGTCTGTCTGTACCTCAGGATAGAGCTGAAACTATTTAACATATTGGGCTATAACTTTACAAATGGATTGTCCCCCCAAGGGAATTTTTGTAATTAAATGTCTGAACCTAAATTTAAGGGTAGTTAACTGACGGGAAGAAAGAGCGAAAATCGACTTGATCGAAACTCACTCTAACGATTTTGATTAAATGCTATATCTAGTTAACTATTTTTTACTGTAAACAAGATGTAAATTCCATTTTTCTCATGAAAATGACTTTGAGGATAATTTACTGTGATAACTAACGGTGATGTTCACACAGTATAAGAAATCAGCCTTGCAATGTACCTCATTGCCGGTGACGAGTTGATCTGGGTTCGAATAACACCTAGTGCACAGAGGATAGTGTTTCCACACGTGTTCCGTCAGTGTGAGGGGGGGACTTTATCTCAGTTACTCTCCCAAATACAATATTCTCAGAGAGATATTTAATAATACGAACATTATTCCTAACAGAAAAACCTTTTAATATCTCATATAGAGAAGGTTTTGTACTCCAGTCCCAGCTCTGTCTCAAAGTGTCTCTTTCCCGGAGGTTTGAAACAAAATGATTTGGGGATATTTTTAAAGCTGGGTATATACATGTTATTTATGGTCGTATCGCCATCATGGTAATTTAGTAAGAACAGTTAAATGATAAGATATTTTTTTAAATAATCAATTTACAAATATATGTCCGATCATTTTATATATAATATCTATCTTGGGAGGGTTTTACTTGAAAAATAATACTGTAAATATTTATGGGGAGTGGTTGTTCAAAATTATTATCTGTGGAGTTTTCTACATAATAAATGAAAGGTTTTTTTTTCCAATGTATACTTGGTTGAAACTAGTTTATGTAGACTGATTTGTGAAACTGTTACCAAAAACGATGGTATAAGAAAGTTCCGTTAGTTTATCTTCAGTCAAACTAAAGATACAATACTAAAACCTAAATAAAACAGATGTAAAAGCATCTTACAGAAAACACAGCAAAAAATGTCTTAATGAAACAAATATCCGAAACTATTGTTAATGCATTTTAGTGAGGATAACACCACATAGATATCATATTCTGAAAATTGAAAAATGACACCGGGACAGGGGAATCGAACCCGGGACCTTCGGCTTAGCACTCAAATGCTCTTACCACTGAGCTATCGATTCCCGTGTCCAGGTGTCATTTTTCAATTTTCAGAATATGATATCTATGTGGTGTTATCCTCACTAAAATGCATTAACAATAGTTTCGGCTATTTGTTTCATTAAGACATTTTTTGCTGTGTTTTCTGTAAGATGCTTTTACATCTGTTTTATTTAGGTTTTAGTATTGTATCTTTAGTTTGACTGAAGATAAACTAACGGAACTTTCTTATACCATCGTTTTTGGTAACAGTTTCACAAATCAGTCTACATAAACNTGGCTGCGTTGTCTGATGGCTGTGATCACCGACTTCCGCACGTCCATCTTAGACTCTGCCTTAAGCTATGAGTGAAGAATGACCTTGGGCACGGGACGAATCCTGGATAGCTCAGTGGTAAGAGCATTGGCGTACTAAGCCGAAGGTCTCGGGTTTGATTCCCCTGTCCAGGTGTCATTTTTCAATTTTCAGAAAAAATGTCTTGTTTTTAAATATTTAAATGACAATTTTGTATAATTGTGTATGCGCTTGTATCTCTGTTAATAATCTATTTTGAAATATTTCACTTATTTCAATCGTATTGGGTGTTATACCATTCCCTCCTTGATAACTTTTCAATCAGTTTATCATTTGTATAAGTTTATTTGGGGTACTTCCTTTTATTATTACTCATAAATGATTTGTAGAAGCTGTTTCTTTTAAAATGAAATATGCATCTATCTGACGATATGAGCTATTATAAACGTACATGGCTAATATTTGTGGAACTAATATGAATAGGGTCTAATTTAATCAAATGCTTCCAAATTTCTTTGGTAAATATGATTGACTTTTAGATCTGAAATCTCAGATTTTTATGTTAGATAATCTTCCGATCCTTAATTATTAAACCATTTAGTTTGAAAGCTAGCAATTATAATAAGCTTTAATAAAGATGAAAAATACTATGCACCTATGCAAAGGTGTCAGTATTGTAGTGTCTGGTGTACTATTCACCTGGTGCTTGAATTCTGTTTTGGTTACTGTAATAATATTCCTAAATGGTGTTTGTTGGTCCTTCACCTCATATCATTGGTGTCATGCGGATAGCCCGGATGGGTATACATAAAATCTTACAGTTTTATTAATATAATTTTATAGGTATTTATATAATCTAGGAAAAAATGACGCATTCGGATAACATTACTTGTCAAATGAAGATATTAAATTAGTTTGAGTAACTTTAATAACTTTACCCGCCTCGGTGGCGTAATTGGCTAACGCGTGTGTCGTGTTGAAGCTCGACTGCTGAGGACGGGGAGATCGAGTTTCGAATCTAGGTCGGGTGAACTGGGGGTGGTTTTTCCTAAATGGTTTTCCACTCTCCCTCTACGCAAATGCGGGTTCACTTCCTCTAATTAAACCTTCCCAATTCCTAATTCATTAGAGTAATTAGTACTTAAAGCGTATAACCCGAGTGGGTAGTAAGACGCGGCGCTGAATATTATTATTATTGTATTTGAGATATTTTACCATTTTGAGTTATTGTTAGTTTGTGATCAACTCGTTAGAGATCGCGCTCGGTGGGTTTCCTACAGCCAAGTTAAAGGGGACATGTGATGTTTGCCACACATGGGAGTATCTGAAGGAAGACTCCTATTGGTCCGGGTCAGCGCGGTATTGAGGTAGCGGTCATGGGCGCACGGTCGCCGCCTCCTCTACTTCGCCACACACATATCTCTCCCTCTCTCTCTTTATATATATCTCACAGGTGGCAATGACCTACACCTGGCAGACTTCCGTCTCTTCCACCTGACGATGTCAAGTGGTGAGGGGCCTACTTCTCCAAGCCAGGCAATTAGACACACTCACATACTCACATACACACGACCGTGGGAGAGAGATATAGGTACTGTACATTCTACGTTGCGCGAGTGTGTGTGAACAGTTGTCCCTACCTGTTTCTTAGCGCCCTACCTGCTTCTAAGCGCCCTACCTGCTTCTAAGCGCCCTACCTGCTTCTAGGCACCCTACCTGCCTCTTAAGCGCCCTACCTGCTTCTAGGCGCCCTACCTGCTTCTAAGCGCCCTACCTGCTTCTAAGTGCCCTACCTGCTTCTAAGTGCCCTACCTGCTTCTAAGCGCCATACATGCTTCTAAGTTCCCTACATGCTTCTAAGCGCCCTACCTGCTTCTAGGCGCCCTACCTGCTTCTAAGCGCCCTACCTGCTTCTAAGCACCCTACATGCTTCTAAGTGCCCTACCTGCTTCTAAGCGCCCTACATGCTTCTAAGTTTCCCTACATGCTTCTAAGTGCCCTACCTGCTTCTAAGTGCCCTACCTGCTTCTAAGTGCCCTACCTGCTTCTAAGCGCCCTACATACTTCTAAGTTCCCTACATGCTTCTAAGTGCCCTACCTGCTTCCAAGCACCCTACATGCTTCTAAGTGCCCTACCTGCTTCTAAGCACCCTACCTGCTTCTAAGCGCCCTACCTGCTTCTAGGCGCCCGACCTGCTTCTAAGTGCCCTACATGCTTCTAAGCGCCCTTTGCTCAGGGATTATTTGAGATGTTTACATACCTGTCCGAAACTTGTTCAATCCAGTTTGGTGTCTAACTCTTCTTAATGCTTTTATATTATTATTAGCACCGCGTCTTACTACCCGTTCGGGTTATACGCACTTACGCTAATGTGTAATGGTAGGGTGATTGTGAGATGAAATGGAGGACCTACAGTTTAACGTGGAATCCGAACCACGGTGGAGGCCTGGCATTAATGCTTTTATAATATGGAAAATTGAAATTATAAATGTTATTATTAATTTTATTACTATAACTTAAGTTATCAAATAAAGGCATATAGCATATTTTTACCGTACAATTGTTTTTTCTATTTTACATACACTAGTTTACCACAAGCTCCGATGACACTGAAGTTGGATAGTCATGTGACACGTATGAAAGAGGTGTGTGTACACAGACCTTCATATGGAGAACCTGAGGGTAAGATATCTCTTGGTGGTAAGAGACGTTGGAGGGAGGATTGTTTGAAAATATATTGAAAGGGTGCTTGATGTCAGGTTAAGATGGGATTGAGGTGTCTCATTGATGGGGGTCGAATGACAAGCTAACTTTACAGCAGCCACGAACTATCAAGTGCCTCAGGACCACAGTGTTAATCCTCTTTAGCACCTTCTGTACACCCGACAAAGATTCGAACCCTGACATCTCCGTCATCAGCAGTCTATTCCCTCATGAGAGTGACGCCTTAGACCATGTGGCTATTGAAACAGGTCGAGAGCTCGTTAGTTATACTATTATTTTAATTCAGTCGTGGATGTGATCTTGTGATGGGAAATTGTACACTTAATATATAAATAAATTAAATAATAAACAATATACAACACTTGATTCTTTTGCATACGAATATTTGTAACATAATAATAATAATAATAATAATAATAATAAACAATATGGCATGAATCGAACTGGGACCTACCTTATGATCACATAATAATGCTATTTTAGTTAATCATAACTAGTATTATTATCTAAAATAGCAAAGTACAAAAACATATTAATCCATAATATTATATTTCCTTTAAAAACAGTAAAGATATACATCGTTATAATAATTCCCCTCTACATCTATAAACATCCTACAAACTAGGCAAAATATTATTAGAGGCTTGAAATTGAAAACATCTTTGTGTATTCTATTTTGGCGAGTTTCTAAAAAGACAATTAATTTGCTTTTTAAGTAAAGTAGTTAGTAGTCGATAAACCATATTTTTGCAATGATGTAAATTGTCATAACATAAATCGGAACGTCAGACTCATTTAGTTTAGTTGGCTGGTGAAGGGGGTTCGCATCTCAGCTAGGTACACTGAGGGGTGAATTTCATTAATGTATTATTATTATTATTATTATTATTATTAGCACCACGTCTTACTACCCGTTCGGGCTACACACACTTACGCTAATGTGTAATGGTAGGGTTATTGTGAGATGAAATGAAGGACCTATAGTTTAACGTGGAATCCGAACCACGGTTCACGGTGGAGGCCTGGCATTCCTCACATCCACAAGATGTCTTGTCAGAGGTGAAGGAAGGGTTTGGTAATCAGATAAATCTTGGCCGGGACCGAGGATTGAACCCCGGCTTTCATAAATGATTTTCCACTCTTTCTCACCGCATGTAAACACTGACTCTCGATTATACTCTCATCATCCTAACCCACTAGCGTGATTAAAATATGTAGTTTTATTAAAATAGAGTTTCAAGTTTTATAAAATCTATTAAATATTTTGAATAATTACATCCAAGCTTTTGAAAATCAAATTAACACAACTGTTTATTTGGTTAACGTTATATACACGTGTGCTTTCTCCCGGACATAGGCTCCTAGTTTCCCCTCCCATCTCCACACATACTCACATTACTTAGAGACACACATGGTTCCCCTCTACCCC